>JARHVA010005745.1:437500-735000 GCA_037957365.1 Torreya grandis | reverse complement strand
TCTTGCAAGCTTTTTAACTAATATTAATCTACTATACAAAGGTAAAGGTGATATAGAATAACACCTTCAATCATTCCATGAAGCATGTTTGGATTATGCATACTATGATATAATATTAACCAAGATATTCTCGATAAGTCTATAGGAATATAATTTGTGATGGATCTATGACCTTCTCCTCCAATTAGTTGGATCATTCAACCTTTTTAAAGATGAGTTTCTATTACATTTTTATAACAACATTGATGAGAAACTATCTTATGCATAAATCTATAAACTGAAGTAAGGGTCTAATGAGCCAATCAATGATTAGGTACCTTAGTAAAAGACTATGCTAGTTAATATGACTAATGTTATGGATGACAATGAGTTACAAGATATATTCAAGTAAGGATTGATTGCACCACTCCATGTTTCAATCATCTTCAAGAGATTCAAATATTTTAATGAATTATGCCACATAAAAAGAGATATATATGTTTATCTTATAGCTTTGAACAAGCTAAAGTATACACATACTCCTATAGCTACTTCAACACCAAATTTTCAAATAAAACCAAGCTTCAAGATTAAACAAATTGACAAAAATAATGAGGTAACCATTATAGTTAATGTAGTATCACAACCTAAAAATCAACTTCAATCATTACCTCCACCAAAGAGGAAATTTTACATATTACCATCATCTCCGCATCTATTATTATAAATTTTTCTTGAGTGAAACCTTATCACTCTTCCTCCTACAAGATTTTGATCCAAACATTTTACACTAAATAATTATGATATCAATACATACTATAACTATCATCAAATTTCCATAAATTATACAAATATATGATTCAATTTAATACAAGATAACATATATTATTAATTACAAGATTATTAAGCTAAGCACATTGATAGAGGAATATACACCACAAAAAAATACAAATCATAGTTTGAAAATATTCAACGATGTATTTATAAAGAATGAGGTGGTAAATACTAAGGATACTTTAGAAATACATTATGGATACAATATGCATCTTAAACCTTGACATATGATCACCCAATAGAAATGATTATTGGTACACTTATTGACAATGAGATTGAGATTGTTTATAATGATTCATATTTTCATGCACTATTCATATGGGCAAGCATATCAATGATAAAACTAAACATAGTGTCATGATAAAAAATGGGTTAAGTGAGAATGTGTGGACATTGACACTTATATACTCCCTTAGATACATAAAAATAAGATATATAAGATACATTAAGAACAATTAAGGGATTATATGGACAAAAATAGAATACCCTCAAACATATAGTGTTACTTCTTCAAGTGGGCTCCACAATACTTTAACAGACTAATAGGTTCTTTAACATGTTTTTAGATGTCCTTAAATGTAAAGCATTCATATAATACCATTTATAGTGCATTAATGTCTTAATTACATACACTGTAATAAGGTAGTCATGGTTACAAGTGTATGATATGAGTACCCCCCTACAGCCAATGGTATCTCCTCCTTTACCCCTATCACCATTATAGTCAGTTAATACATAAATAAATTATCAATATATAGATCCTTTGGTTATGAAAATTCATGGTATTTATATGCACCCACCTCATACTATAGTATTTGAGTCTATTATACATCTAACTATTCAAACACTCATCATATCATAGAGTTATTCGAGGTCCACAAAGGCCATCTTCTTGTATAAAATGCAACTAGTTAGTACCATAGATAGGTAAAATTATTCCATATATAACATAGGAAATGATACATTATCCTAATATAAAAAAACACTATAGAGTCATAGGCCTTCTAGATTTACCCAACATGTTACATGAGATTCGATTAACAGTAATCATTATAGTTATTGTATAACACATGTATTATCAAATTCTTATATGCCTAAATATGGGACATTTTACTCATAAAAGATGACACTTACACTATGAAATACAATAAATCCATATGTTCCTTCCATGATTATCAGATTTAAAATTTTAAATATTTCAAAAATATAAAAAATCAAATAATTCAAAATATTCAATAAATCAAAATCAAGACTTGACCATTACATGATTATTATATTGCACTATTTGCATATGTTATTTATCACAAGTTTTGTATATAGCATATTTTTTCCAAATAAATTTCACCATATATGATTGTTATATAGGATATATAGATTATAGATGTTGGATTCTCCTCTACCTAATGGCCATGCCAATACTAGTGGCATCTTATTCCGTAGGATTCACTATCACATGTAATCTCTTTCTATGACCTATTTACCATCTTGAGCTATATATATTTCTTACACATTTATTTCTAATTACTCATATCTTACATGGTTTTACATAGATATGTTGCTTTCTATGAGTTGTCATTGATACATATGGATGATGTAAACTAGTATTTACTTGTTTTACTTTTCATTGATGTTGTTAATCTCTTACATGAAAGGCTAGTTTGTTCTTTCCTATTATGTGTGTCCCATTAGCCCTATTTTTGACTTATTTATGTATCTTATTTTTGAAATTTTTAGGTTCATTTCATGTGGCCTTTGGACTTGTTTTTTGTAACATATTCATGTCCCTTGTATATGCCCCTTGGCCTTATATGTGACACTCAATCTTTAGCTTACTGAGTTTGTTGAGATTTGGTGGCACCATGATCGATATCATGAACCTTTTATGCATAATATTATTAATTTATATTTTTAGTGATGGTTAATACTATATACTTCATTGATACATTTGTCTAGATGTGACATTTATATGCCTTGATTGGCATATACATTACTATGATGACATACTCTCCACATGTTCACATGATTATAAATGATGATATATTTAAATTTTATTTTAATATGATTAATTCATAGGACACATCCATCATCTCAAAATGGGAGAATTATTATGGGCTTGTCATAGAGACAAAGTCTCCATGAAAAAAAATCTGATTTTGGGCATCATAGTATAAAATTAAGAGATCAAGAGTAATTTTGATATTAGATGAGTTTAGTGTTGGGAAATAAACCAGAAGCACACAATTTGATTACCAAACCAAGCAACTATAATATGCGGAAATTAACCAGATTCACCAAGTAACTAGAATTCAGAATAACACAGCATATGAGAGACAATACACCAATTGTATTAATACTTTATATAGAAAATAATACAATAAAGAAGATGCCACTTCTTCTCCACCACCTCTTTAGAGGCTCGCCACACCTCAAGTGAACAGTAATTCTTCTCCCCAAATCTCTCCCTCTCAGGTCCCAACACCCAACTCAAATATAGAGTTGGTGTTCACCTCCCGTGCTCCATGCACACCACAAGTGCTCCACGCACTCCACAAGTACTCAAGGTACTTCAAGTAGATCTCCCATGAACCTGCAATAACCTGCACTTCAATAGACCATACTTATGGAAGGAACTCCCTTGCCTTCCTCTCTTGCTCTATCTGAGTACACACCTGTACTCCAAGTAGATCCTGCCTGATACTGCTCCCTATTGTGTTGTTGTCTATATGATCTTGCACACCTACAAATCAAACAATGGTTCTGCTCACCTGTGAACCTTGACCTTGCACACACACACACACACACACCTGCAGATCAACGATCTTACTCACCATGTAGATCTCCCATAAGCCATGCTCACCTGATGACCAAGATCATACATACATGAAGAATCCAGCTGACTCTCCAATCCAGCACCAACACGCCTGGTACTGCTGTGGAACTAGGAGGAACACCCTTGCTCACCTCACACACAGAAGGAGCAAACTTTGCTCAACTCAAAATAGAACACTTTTCCAATACAACCATGAGTCTATTATATAGATCTCATCCAAAAAAAAATTAGACATCTAATTACAATAATTAGATCCACAGCTCTCAGTCTATAATTAGCACTAACCATGCAAACACTTGGTTCGTCAACCAACTGCCTGTAATTAACTCACAGTCGAACCACACAGGCAACCGACATCGGTCCTTGTCTGCCTGGAGGTGACCGACGTCAGCCGATATATGATCGACGTTGGTTGCTTATCTATGCTATCCTGCTGACATCGGCTGATCAGACTGACCCCAGCTTCTCTGTAACTCAGCAACCTTCAACAACCTCCTCTCCTATTTGCATCAGTGAAGCTTTTATCTCCACAACCTAACAATATCCCAGTTGGAGATAAACAGCTGCACTGTACCTGTACCTGTACTCCGTCTAATCTGTTTCTTGGTTTGTATCCCTCTTCAAGCTCCCACCTGAAGACAACCCACCACACATCCCGTGGTGTACCACTTGTCATCCGAGTACCCTGCCACATCTAAACCTACAAACACATGTAGTGAAGTCCTGACCCTACATGTATACCTGCTGCTGGTCCCTCTCAAATCCTTGAGAGCCCACTTCCCCGAATTGGCTCCTAACTCTGACAGCTCCCACTGCATGGGAATACTCAGGTCTATACCAGACCTCATGTGATTTCGAACACTGTACCTGTCTAGCCCTTAGTGTGCTCTGGCTCTGCATCCCGAACCTCGCCAACACCTGATTCACATCAGCTCCCACTCGAGACAAAATCAACCTGTGATCTCCATGCCTCCCATGTCAAAGAATTCCGCTGCTCCAAACTCCTCATGACATGCCACTGAAACTAATCTTACCCTTAGCTCAGCAAAACCCTGTATGTACAAACCTGGTATAGCAAAACATACCATCCACATATAGTAACAGAATGATGTCATGACCATCATCCTCCTGGTAAGACAAACCACAGTAGTTACCCTGACATTGACTGAAGCCGTGCTTTGTCCTCCACCTATCAAAACCTGTACCACTGTCCTGCAACTCCTCAAGACCATATACCTGGTCTTCTGTCTCACCTATCCATTCTCTCTATTCTTCTACTAAGGAATCCATTCGTCTCTGTGCTTTCTTCCTGCTGGCAACCCTTCCAAGACACACCTGTTTGGTTCACCTCCAAGGAATCACATCCTCATCCATGACAAGCTCACACCTGTTTCCTGGATCCTTCCTGCTCTACAATCAGCAACATGTATAAAGAAAAGGAACATGAATTTGAGGGCCTACTTACACCTTCAGTCCTTCGTATGGGTGTTTGAGACTCCTTGACAACATGCTGTCCACCCAAAATTCATTACAGTGATCGACCTCGGCCACCCCACAGTCTGCATCCGACCGACGTCGATTCCCATGCGTCTATCCTTGACAACCAACCTGCCAGCGCTGGTGTCCCTGCTGCCAACGTCGGTCCTCCTGACCGACATCAGTCTTACATACTGCCGATGTCAGTTCCCTGACCGACATCGGTCTTACTCTGCCTGACACTGCCGACTTCGGTCTGCACATGACCGACATCGGCACCTATCTATTTGACGCCGGTATCTGTGTACACCTGTGAGTGATGACTTTTTACCCATGAGCTCCTTTGGATCAAACCCCATGTCCAAACTGCCCTGCTCAGATGTATCCAGCCTCATCCACTAAACTCTGTCCGCGATCTCCTCCAAGAACACCAAGGCTTTCTAGTTCTTAAGCCTGTCAAATACATCTGTCTTCTGCTTAAGAACATGCATCTCCTTCCTGCTCATGTGACCAAGCCTACGAAGCCACGTCTCCACAACAGAAGAAGAATTAGTAATATAAACAAGTAGATAAAGTATACCTATTTTCTTACCACCAGCTAATTCAAGTGCTACCGCTGTGAGAGTTCTTGTGCATCTCTCATCACCCAATCTTTCTGAAGAAATTAGCCATATCTCCAAACTTGGGACCTGCATGACCTTCATCAACACCTGTGTGTTGGCCGCCTGCAATTTCAGCTTCAATTCTCCTTTGCCAATTTTTTGGCAAGGCTCACCAGCTCCTCTACCTGGGGCTGCATGGAAAGAGGCAACCGAATCTTTTATCCAAGATTTAACTTTATCCAAGAAACCTCCCAGAGCATCCTGTGCAACAACACCTGCAACATCTGCTTCTTCAGTTTCTTCATGCTGATCTACTACCAACCAACAATATCCTTTTACCTGCTCTTTCTTTCCATCGGACCATGAGTAACCATCTGTGCTTTTTAACTCCTCCATCCTTAGCTTACTTTGATCTGCTGTTGCTCTACTCCCACTCAATCAGAAACCCCTGAGAGTGCCCTGTAACCAAACACAACCCTGCTTCCTGCAACCTTAGCTCTGATACCACTTGTTGGTATCAAGCTCAAGAACCTATAACCAAGGCTCTGATACCACTTGTTGGGAAATAAACCAGAAGCACACAATTTGATTACCAAACCAAGCAACTATAATATGCAGAAATTAACCAGATTCACCAAGTAACTAGAATTCAGAATAACACAGCATATGAGAGACAATACACCAATTGTATTAATACTTTATACAGAAAAGAATACAATAAAGAAGATGCCACTTCTTCTCCACCACCTCTTCAGAGGCTCGCCACACCTCAAGTGAACAGTAATTCTTCTCCCCAAAGCTCTCCCTCTTAGGTCCCAACACCCAACTCAAATACAGAGTTGGTGTTCACCTCCCGTGCTCCACGCACACCACAAGTGCTCCACGCACTCCACAAGTACTCAAGGTACTTCAAGTAGATCTCCCATGAACCTGCAATAACCTGCACTTCAACAGACCATACTTATGGAAGGAACTCCCTTACCTTCCTCTCTTGCTCTATCCGAGTACACACCTGTACTCCAAGTAGATCCTGCCTGATACTGCTCCCTGTTGTGTTACTGTCTATATGATCTTGCACACCTGCAAATCAAACAACGGTTCTACTCACCTGTGAACCTTGACCTTGCACACACACACACACACACCTACAGATCAACGATCTTACTCACCATGTAGATTTCCCATAAGCCATGCTCACCTGATGACCAAGATCATACATACATGAAGAATCTAGCTGACTCTCCAATCCAGCACCAACACGCCTGGTACTGCTGTGGAACTAGGAGGAACACCCTTGCTCACCTCACACATAGAAGGAGCAAACTTTGCTCAACTCAAACTAGAACACTTTTCCAATACAACCATGAGTCTATTATATAGATCTCATCCAAACAATAATTAGACATCTAATTACAATAATTAGATCCACAGCTCTCAGTCTATAATTAGCACTAACCATGCAAACACTTGGTTCGTCAACCAACTGCCCGTAATTAACTCACAGTCGAACCACACAGGCAACCGACATCGGTCCCTGTCTGCCTGGAGGTGACCAACGTCGGCCGATATATGACCGACGTTGGTTGCTTCTCTATACTATCCTGCCGACGTCAGCTGATCAGACCGACCCCAGCTTCTCTGCAACTCAGCAACCTTCAGCAACCTCCTCTCCTGTTTGCATCAGTGAAGCTTTTAGCTCCACAACCTAACATTTAGTTACATGAAAAGTATAGGCACATCAATACAAATTATGGGGGAATATGATATACTTATGAACTTACTTTATATATACTTTAGTATAGATTCATTCACACTTGAGTGCATATCCATATGAATATGTACATAGTTTACAGGAAAAAATATTAATTTTTTTCACATATACATATATTTGAGATGCATGTTCTCAAGTTAAACATATATATACATATAATTATATATATGTTAGTAAAAAATTAGGGGGCATTATACTAGTTCATACACACACACACACAATATAATGGTTTACATTTGGCACAGTTCCAAATGGGCATGATACTTATTCATTCACATTTACACATTTTTTAGTGAACACTATTACAACTATATATTTGAAAACACTTTTTCAATAGACATATAATAGTGAGAAACCTTCAATCTAACATTCATCTACATTGCTTTGATTCATGTTTTTTTGGGTAACATATATTTAGGTTTAACAATGCTCAATGACCATGACATTACTTATAGCAAAGCTATCATTTGGTTCTCACTCTTTATTATATGCGAGTAGTTATTTGGGTTAGTACATGACATACTTCTCCCCACATTTATGAGGGTCTAGGAATGTTATCTTTTCAATGAAATGGATTTCATATAATAACACAAAAATAAGATTTGATCACTCTGAAATTATCCATGGTTTAACAAAAGGAACACTTCTCCAAGTGATTCAATAGATAAACCCTTTCTCTAGTGATTTAATAAGGAATCATTATATCCAATAATTTTCAAAGTAAATATGATTTTAAGCAATGTAAGTGTAATCCTTGATCTTTAATTTTGAAATTTTAGGTTCAAAATACAATAATCAATTTATGGACATTTATTAAAAAAAACTTATTACAAGTTTTACTTTGGTGTGGCCTACACAATTAGAGCTTCTTATAAAATGCAAAGTGTGTTGTACACACTAATGTATAAATTTTAATTTTACTCTAGAAACTTCATCACTAAAACAAAAGGGATATTTTTAAACACTAAAATATGGTATTAAGTAGTTGACATTTCTAATCATTTCATACATTTACCATGCATGAATTGTGCACATAAATATGGTTTTAAATCACCATCTCATGCTATCATATTACACTTTATGGCTTTGAATCTTACATTATACCATTAAATACCTAAAAAACCATAATATACATTTCAAATCTGCATAATACCCTACACAAACATGCCTATATGCTCATTTTAGTCTGCATGGGTCACTACTATTAGACTTGGTCAATAACTCCATTCAATATAGACTTGATCCTAATGGTACTGACCCTCTCCAAAAAATGGTAACTTCTCAAATCTAAGACATTCTTATGGGTTGACTCATAAATTTTAGATACCATATCATTATAAAATACCCCTTTATATTCATATATATATATATATATATATATATATATATATATATCAAGGCCTCACTTGATAATCAACTTGGAACTTATCTAGTACACATCTACACTATTTCACATTGATAAAAACTACCCTATTCCTCAAAAATTCAAAAAAATCAATAAGAGTAGTGATAATCTTAGTTTAAATCATAATGAAGCCAAGGTAAATTAATAATTATGAAGTATCAAATCCACTTTATTAGTTACATTCAAACAAATAAACACAATTAAAAAATCACAATAGGTGGGAGAACTACATGTGGCTTCATTTACCTCCTTGGAGTATCAGATACATAGGAAATGGTAAATCATTGATGATGGTGATTGGAGTGTGCAAAAACCATTACACTTTCCCATTATTTATAGGTTTGTATCCCTTACAAGCACACCTAAGGTTTCAAGGTGAAGGATGTTGATTTCTAGGGAACATACAAAGATTTCAAAGAAAGGGGAAGGAGATTGTACAATCATAGACACATTTTCCATATAAACACTACAAGTTAGTATCAAAAATTTATACTGAACCATACCTAACAAAACTAACCTTGCATAGAAAGAGATATAGTTCCTAGAATTGAAGAATCCTACGCACACTTTAGTTCATTTTCCAATATCAGAAGTCAATCATAGTCAAATAATCAATTTAAAAAGTTAAGTAATTATCCCTTTTTACATTTATGATATTTATAATATGCTACCTATCAAATCATTCCAATATATTACAATATTTATGTTCATATTCATGCTTAAAGTCTATATTTAGCAATCTAAATTCACATACTAGTTTCTATCGTAATTAGATTAAGTAATTCACCTTAATCCAAACAAAGGTAAAATAATAGTATGGCCCTTAGATATATATTTTATATATAAACCAATTAATAATCTTAATAAAATAGGAAATGAAGTTATTGGAAATTATTTCTAAGGCATAGGTTATGGGGGCCACATAAAAAGTGTGAATTTCTTATAAAATGGTAGTGGAAATTTCACTACCTTAACATAATTAAGAGAGACATCCATTACATGAAATATCATAATAAAAAATATATTTAAGTGGGGAGTTAAGAGGTAGCCACATTTAATTTTCACAAGGATTAGAAAATTCCATGGACTCCAAATGAACTTTGTAAGTCTGATCCAACTTGAAGTATACCACATGTCCCATATTAATTGACCATGATATACAAAGTAAAAAAGTGACCATAATGAGCTTCATGACTCTGACATCACATGATGATTACATGTGTATACCATGGATCCTCTTTGAACCCCAAGTGAAATTTGTTAGGCTATCAATTGTCACTGTATGAATTTGAGACCCTAAGATGTCTCCTCATAGATAAAAAAATATGTTCCTTAAACCCTAGGTTAAGTTTGAAACCATCACACTCATCACCACATCATAGATTCATGGAATTTCATAAAATTATCTAGCATTTAATGGATGAATGAATTGATTACACAAGGACCTTTTGAAGTTAAATCAAATTCAATGTGGAGGGATCACTAATGATCTCCTATTTTGATTAATTTAATATCAAAGTTTAGATTAAATACTATGGAAGGTAAAATCCAACATATTAAATGTAAATGACAAACATATAATTCAACATGGAATAAGATATAAGTAATTTCAGCTAAAATATAGTGATCATTTAATTTTTTCACATTAACAGTATAAGTTGAAAGTTGTATTGTCCAACTTGATAGTTGTGTTGTTCATCTCTATGAGTGAACTAGGTAAAAAATTGAGTCCTTTACTTTTGTATGGCTTGTATACACAAAAATTCATTCACACACACACACACACACACACACACACACACACACACACACACACACACACACACACACACACACACACACACATTTATGTATATGCATACACATGTACACACATGTGTGCACATAATAACACACACTAAAGGGACTATAATGTTTTTATCTTTGTGCATGAAAGTGATTATTGGTGATGATGGTGGAAAATAAGATGATTATTACCATCCTTTCTTGGGGTTTTTTAGTTATATAAATGTGTTGGATTAGAATTTGAAGAGGCTCAAAGAGAGGACAATGGAAATATTGATACCCCTCCAAGACAGTGGTGTAAATTAGGTGATGTTCAAATGTTGATATGTGGAGACAATTAGAGTTATATGATTTTAGAGCCATTAGAGTTGGAGGATTGCTCAGAGTTAGTGTGTTAATGATAATGAACATTATTTCTCTTGAAATTACAGGGTATGTTATTATATTATTTACATCATTATCGATACAACTACGTTTATCTAAATATTTTTAATACTAACATTGAAGTAAAGATGACTACTATAGGTGGTGCTATCAGTTAAATTTGCATAAATTTTGGTATACATTGCATTAATTTTTGTGATCAACCAATTACTTTTATTTCATTTAAAGGTTAAATAATTAATAGTTTTAAAGTGTTATGGGATTCCACATTTTTTTGGTTTGTTATTGTTACAACAAGGTTAAATATTCTCAAGGTTGTAATAACAATAGTAATGGCTCTATATAGTTTTGTTTTGGCCTCATCTATGAATGGACCATTATGAATTAGAGAATGATACTCACTATAATAAATACTACCATTACTAAAGGCTATAATTACTTAAAACTATGGCTAATTATGATTTTATTATTTTGACCACTCTTGATACCGCATTGGATTTATAAAATCTAAATTTAATTGTGGCTTGTTATAAAAAAAGACCATGTGGCATGATAATGAAGTGATCCAAAACATGTTGATCTTGACTATGACCATTTTAATTATTTGTTGTCACATGTAATGAAATATGTCAAATTTAATTCATTTTCAATAGATTATCCTCACCATCTATGTATAAGATCTAGTTGATACATGGATATAAAATTAATATTTTTATCAGTTGATATACCAATACATGATTAGTATATAAAGCTAGTGGTTATGAAAATGCAAGATATATTTATACACCCATCTCATAGTAGTGTAGTTGAGTCTACTATACGACTATTCATTAAATACTCATCATATCAAAGGGTTATTCAAGGCTCATGTATTTCATCATCTCATATGAAATGTAAGCAATTAGTACCACAAATAGTTCAATGTATTCCATGGTAAATAAAGGAAATTAAACATTACCCCACTATACAAAAAATCCTTATAGATTCCTAATACTTATATATTTACCCATCATTCATGAGATTAGATGAAGGGTAATCATGGCAGTTATCATAAAACACATTATTTCTTATCAGATTCTAATACACCTACATCTAGGACCTTTCATTCACATAAAGTGACATTTAAACTATGTAATGTATCCATTACCAATGTTACTCACATGAATATAATCCCAGTTAGCACATTTAAAATTTCAAACATTTCAAAAATTAAAAAAATCAAATAATTAAAAATATTCAATAAATCAAACTCAAGACCCGAACATTACATTATTACTAGCCTATACTATTTACATATGTTATTTATCATACATTTTGTAGATGGCATATTTTATCCATACACATACATTTCACCATATATGAGTGCAATGTAGGACATTACGACATATAGATTACACATGGATATATAGATGTTGTATTATCCTCTACCTAATGGGCATGCCAATAATAGGGGCATATTATTCCATAGGCTTCACTATCAAAAGTAATCTCCTTTTATGACCTTTTAACCATGTTGAGCTAAATATATTGCTTACACATGTCTTTAGAGTCACTCATATATTACATAGTTTTGCTATGAAGTGACATTGATACACATAAATGGTGTGAACCAGTCTTTACTTTTATATGCTTTATTGATGTTATTAATCTCTTATATGATATAATAGTTTGTGCTTGTCTATTATGTGTGGCCCCTTGGCCTTATATGTGACACTAATTATTTAGATTTTTGAGCTTGTTAAGATTATGTGGTGCCATGATCTATATCATGCACATTTCATGCATAGTATTATTTAGTTATCTTTTTAGTGATGGTTACTAATATATGCTTCAATGATACATCTATCTAGACATGGCACATATATGCCTTGCATTACATATGTTACATACATGCCCTGATTGACATATACATTATGATGATAGACTTGCCACATGTTCATATGATTATACATGATGTTATGTTTATACATGGAATGATATAGTTAAATTTTATTTTGAGATGAATATCTTATAGCACACATCCATCATCTCAAAATGGTATCATTATAGTGTGTTTATCATAGAGACACATTTATCCATGAAAAAAATCATATTTTAGGAATCATAATATAAATTTCAAAGATTAAGGGTCATTTAGATATAAGATGAGTTCAATTACATGAAAAATATTAGTACATAAATACAAATTATGGGGAAATATTCTATACATGTGCACTTTATTTAAATAGACTTGAATATAGATTTATAGACAATTGAGTGCATATCCATGTGCACATGTACATAGTTTATAGGAAACAAATTACAAGTTTTTCACATATACATACATTTAAGACACATGTTCTTAGGTTCAACATATAGATGCATAAAATTATATATTAATTAGTAAAAACTCAAGTAGAATGATATTGGTTCATGCATATACCCACTATGATAGTTTATATTTGGCACAACTCCAAATGGGCATGATTCTTATCCATGCACATTTACACATTTTGTAGTGAGAGCAACCTACAATCTACATCAAATAATGAATAACCTTGAATCTAAAATTTGTTTACAGTGTGTTGATTCATGTTTTTATGGGTAATATATTTTTAAGTTCAATGATGCTTAATGGCTATGGTATTACTTCTAGTGAACCCATCATTTGGTTCTCGCTCTTTATTACATGTGAGTAGTTATTTGGGTTATAACATCATGTATTTATCTCCAAATTTATGAGGGTTTGGGCATGTTATCTCCCCAATTCAAGGGTTTACATAGTTACCTAAAATTGATATTTAACACTCTAAAGTTATCCAGGGTTTAATAAAAGGAATGATTCTCCAAGTGTTTATGTAAAAAACACATTTCTCCAATGTTTCAAGAAGGAAGCATCATATCCAAAAAATTTCAAGGGAAATAATGTTTTCACCAATGCACAAGTCTACTTCTTCCTTCTCTTTAATTTTTAAATTTCATGTTCAAATTTTCAATTTATGGATATTTAATAAAAAAATAATTTTAACAATTTTTGCTTCAGATTGTCAAATCAAGTCAAGTTCCCTCTCTAAAATAATGGTTTACAAAAAAATCATGTTGAAAATTTATTTCCACATCTTTTGAAACTACACATAATGGGGACTATTGCTCTTCAATGAGGGGTAGATGATCCAATAGGAATCAAGTCACTAGATCAAATCATACATCACCATAGTTGCATGTCTAGCATTACATTAACATCTACAACTCAATCAATAGGATTTGTACCTATGTGCTAGTTTGTTCCTTAGAATTCCACTCTTGTGTTATTTTACAACCCCTATAGTGTTAGTCATGTAACCAATAACTCATCAATAATGATAATAGGTTATGTGACCAAACTTTTTGGTTATCAAATGATTATTACAAATTGTTGTAATGGTTAAACTGATGCTTCATCTTCTTGCATTGTATAATAATGTAAACTTCCATTCTTCATAGGTTAACATCTTATTGATTAGAATCATATAATAATAGAGTTAAAAAGTTCATCGACACTAGACATCTGATCTTTTAGATGTTGTATAGGACTTAGCATAATACAAATTTTTTATTATAGTTCTATATTGGTTTTCATATATATTTTTTATTTCCTTATTATTTAATTCATTGCACTTTAATATTATTTGTCATTTAGTAATTTTATTTTGAATATAACCATCTCAACCAATTTAAGTAGGGTTTCCAATGGGTCTCCTCCTGGGCCTCAGATTAATGATTGATATTGCAACTATTATCTTCATTGGATTTTAAAAACAAAGTGTTATCTACTGTTTCATCACTAAGTCCCTTTATTTACAAAAAAATTAAAGCACTACCAAAAGTTCTTATTTAACCATCAATTACATGAGTTATCCATAGTCTACAAGTAGGGTAATAAACATAATCAATCCAATTTGAGTGTACAAAGTGAAGGATAGAGCATTTGAGGATAGAATAGGGGCCAAGGCAACCCATAAAAATTCCAAATGTTTTTGATTCATTCTTAAATTAAAAAGGTAGAAGGTTATTGAGTTCTAGGATTTATTTATTTTCCAACCAAGATATCAAGAAGCACTTTCTAGACATAATATATATGTACGCAATAGTCCAAGTATGGACAATACAAGCTCCCAACATTCAAATATAAAAATTATAGTCATGCATGGGAATTTAATCAATATGTTCATCTTTAATATAATACACAAAATTATGCTTTTGAGTCTATACTATAGTTAATTTAAAGGGGAAGTTACATATATATTAGGTTTGCATGTATAATTTGCATAGAGCAAGGGTTAGTATTCCTAGCTTGGGTATAAAAACACTACAAATACCCTACCCACATGGAAATAAATACAAAACAATGCAAAATTAACTATTTTATGCATTCAATCACCAACCACTCATTTCTAGTCATTGAGTTATTCTTTTCCTTCATGCAAAAAGTATAATTGTAAAGTATTAACATTCATTGCCAATAAGAAATATGTATTATGAAAACTTAAGAGTACAATAATTTTGATATAGATTATATGTTCATAATGATAAATTATAGTCAAAATAAATTCATCTATGAACATTATTTGTAATCCTTATATTTAATACAAAATACAACAATAAGCTTATAATGTTACCACCTAGACAAGTGTAGGAGTCAATAAATGATCATGTTATACAATATAACAATTTCTCTTGATAATTAAGCAATAAACTAAGTCAAATAGAAAATTATCAAAGCAACACCAAAGCCAAAATTGAGTATACTCAAGCCTTCATCTTCACTGTATACTAGTTGAATAAAAGGGGAGCATATTAAATGAGCCTTCCATTGGTAGCCCTTACACTACTACATAAGAGTATGCAAATAATGTGGATGAGAGAGAGAGAGAGAGAGAGAGAGAGAGAGAGAGAGAGAGAGAGAGAGAGAGAGAGAGAGAGAGAGAGAGAGAGAGAGAGAGAGAGAGAGAGAGAGAGAGAGAGAGAGAGAGAGAGAGAGACTCATTTCCACACTACATTAGACAAATCAAGGTTTTATCATAAAGTAACATAGACCTAGAAATAATAAACATAATAACATAATAACCTCACAATGGTCTAAGGTTTCCACCCACCATCAATGGTGACCATTAGAGTTTTATATGCCATTAATTTTTTACATCTATCTAGGGCATATGAGTACATCAAACATCTAATCCTATAAATGAATCCTTGTGGGTGGAAAATAATAACTAGGGTATCCATGTCAAAAATATCATTACCATAAAAAAACACAACCAATATATTAAAAAATTCAACAAGGCATAAAACCATAGAGAATAAATCAAGGTCATTAAGGTGGTAGGTTGGTAGTGAAAATCATCTAGAAGAGATGAAAATTATATGGAGAGATATATAAGGGCATTAGAGTCCCTAGAAGAGTACCCATCCCCTTATCCCCACCACCTAATTCTCCGTGCCCACCAATATTTCATTGTCACATATTTTAATCATTCGACAACAAGAAGCATGGTAAAACAAAAGAGGATCTAAAAAATTACCAAAAGAAACATAATTCTCACCCTCAATGCTAGATTTTATGCCTCAAAGTTTATAAAACAATGCCTAGTGCTTTCCTTGACTTTCTCCTTTCATTCCTTGTTAAGTGGTCACCTTGAAAACTTTACAAATTCTTCAAATAACTTTGTCACCACCTTATTTATCAATATTTTGAAAAAAATTTGGTTAGTGAGTAGAGAGAAGGTAAAAAATAGAAATATTTTGACCATTTTTACATGGTGATAGCATTCCACCTTAACCCTCATACTCCTCACAGTCTAGTTATACATATTTATGCCTCTTTTTGCTTTATTTTCTAATTCTTCCTTCATCTTTCCCTTATATATTATATATCTCTTTAAGTCAATGTCATACATGTGATTCTATACCTTTTAATCATTTCAAATTCTTATTAAATATTTAGCTAGGGTTTCTGCCATGCTTGCCATTGAGTCAGACCTTGGTTCCTTTTTTGTCTATCCTTGGTTTATACTATGGCCTTAAGTGCCTACAAGACTTAGCATTAATTGCCACTTAGGGTTTCTTTCCTTCAAGTGAGTCTAGTCTTTATAATGTCCTCCATCCATTCTATCATGGCTATTTTAACTATAGATAAGAAAGGAATAGCACCAAACAATGGCCCCCTACAAGCACCTGAGGAAGTTTGTCTAGAAACTATACCATGAGGTAATGTTTTGGAACCTAATGTTATACTACCTATTCTTGAATTTAATTGTGCATGCCAATGGTTAGAGTAATTCTATTTGATAATAAATTTTGTTGGGAGAACCCCCTCTGAAAGTATACTATAATCATGGGTTCAAACTCACTGGGTTTCTCATGGCATCAAGTTGGAGAGTATCCATAACACGACTAAGGGTTTCTTCTTTTTTCACTTCTCTAACCCAACCAATGCTAGATGAATCCTCCATAAGTATGCCACATGGTATGTCAATAACTCGTTCATGGTCATCTCCCCCTAGACACAAGACTTTGTAGTCTCAAAGCACACTACTCTTAGAGTCTCAGTTTCGGTTGAATTCCCAAGCCTCTTACTCTTATGCTAGAATTTCATCCACTAAATATCATCCTCCATAGGTCATGTGGTTTGTCATGAACAAAACTAGTTCTACTCTGCTAGACCACAAAATAGGGTCTCTCAAGACCTCAAGGAGTGTGTGAAAATCCAATTCAAGGATGTGAGGCACTCTCAGTGAGTCCTCTATATCAACTTACCTAATACTTATTTTCACTACCAAGCCACAGACCATAAGATACAAGATTGTCCCCTTCAGTTGGATCATAATAATTTAGCTAATCACTCACCTTCAGCACTTAAGTCCTCCCCTGAGGCTAAAAAAAACTAGCTAAAGATAGATGGATAATGGTAAGGAGGAGGAATTCACATCCCAAAGCATCTAAATCAACTATTGAACCCAAAGGTGGAAAGACATCCTCAAGCATTAACCTATATGAATAGGTTATTCTTGAAAAAAGATCCCACACTGATAGAAGCCCCAAATTTGGTTGAAAATCCCAAGGTGTTTAACACCCCACTAGCTGTAAAACTTTTGCCTTAAGGTCTTGAGGCCTCTAGACCCAACTCTCCCAAATTTTCACACTCGTAGGTCACCACTCTTACACTTCCTCCTCAGTGGGATCTACCCAAATTCTCTCATAGCCCTCCTAGGATGAATGATGATGTAGAGGAAGGAGAGTTTTTGGCTAACCTTGACTTGAGGAAATAATATGAATAATTGAATGCCAATAGTGGGATTTTTTTTTTGTAGAATCGGTAGATGCCCTGAAAGGGCTAGATTTAGAGGACATGTCCCTTGAATCCCATCATCTATGAATTTATTTTCATGGAATGTTGTGGGTCTTACAAACCCAAAATGCAAGTTTGTCATGCATGATTTTAGAAGGAAGTTTCTTGAGATGGACATTCTTTGCTTGAAAGAAGTCAAGGTTGTAGATTTTTTATTGATGACTATCCGTAATTCCATCTATCATGATAGTATCATTTTGCATAGTCACCATGCCATAGGATGTGGAGGGGTGATCACCTTCATTTCTCTAAGGTGGCAGCCACACATAGTGCAATCTAGTATGGACCCCACCAACAGATTTACATGGGCTCTTTTTAATATTGAAAGCCACTCTTTTGGATTTATTAATATCTATACATCAAATGACACATTGGAGCATACCCATTTATGATAGTGGATTATAGATGATATCACTAATGCCCAGTGGGTATTATGTGGTGAATTCAATATGGTAGTAATTCATAAGGATAAAATGGGTCACTTGCCCATGAGGTGGGTAGCTAGTAAAATGGAGGTGTGGTTCTAGATGTGCATTAAATGGGGTCCTTATGACCCTAATACTTCACACCAGCCTACAAATGGAGTTTGGTACACCTGAAGTAACTTCAAGGAAGGCTCTAATCAAATTTTGAAGCATCTTGATAGCGCAATGGCGTCTTCTCAACTGTACTTCTCTTTTGATAATGGGTTCTTCCCATCAATGTATATGCTACTAGATTTTGGGCTTTATAACCACTCCCCCATTTGGTTTAAGGTGACTTAGTAGTTTATAAATCCCAATGTATACAAAATGCATTTTTTTCTCAACACCTCTCTACTTAATTATGAGCCCATGGTGGCACACATTAGGAGAGTATAGAATTTAGACCCACATACTTCCTAAGAATCTAGTTGGATTCTTTGGTGGGATGATGCAAGATAAAGAATCAATCACTTCTTATGGATCTATGGCCACCAGCTTGCCAAAATTTAGAGATATACCTGCTTTATTACTTATTTATATCTATACTATGCAACCCTAGCTCTATAAAAATATCCCTTTAATGAGATATTTTAGGTGATAGTTACTTCCTTGTGGTACTACATCTAGATTGTAGATAACTACAATGTCTGAGGAGCCCAAGTCAAATTTAGGCTTTATTGGTTGAAGATTGGGGACAAATATTCTAAAGAATTATTTCAAATGCTACAATCTAAAAACTCAAAACAACAAATTCAAGTTATTACTAAGGCTAGTAACAAACTCTCAAAAAAATTATAGATAGTGCAAGTGTTTATGTGCCATTATCAGCAAGTGTTCCAAACTCAAGCCCCATCCGTTGAATGAGAAACTACCATTCAACAATGTCTTTTAGTTGTTCCTTACAAACTCACTCCCACTCAGTAGGTGATTTATAATAGGCCACTCATTGTAGACAATCTACATGAAGCAGTGATATATATGGCTAATGATAAATCCACTGACATTGATGGCTTCCCTTTTGAATTATATAAAACCCTTTTAGAACTTGTGGATAATGACTTGCTCAAGGTTTACGAAGAAGCATTTGACACACACATGCTAGGTAAAAATATTAATAAAGGAAATATCAAATTCATAACTAATCAAGGAGACCTGGAGTTGATTTGTAACTGGTGACCCATCACCCTCCTTAATATCTCATATAAAATCATATCCAAGGCACTGGAAATCTGGCTACACAATATTCTACCTCTCATTATGTATCCAGAACAAATTGGCTTCATTAGGAGCCACTACATCACATATAACATTATTGCTATCTAGGAAGGTATGGACTAAGCCAGATGATCCAAGCAAAAAACTATGTTCATCATAACTATCTTTGAAAAATCTTATGATCATATTGAATGGCCTTTTATCTTAGCCATGCTTCATCCTTTAGGATTTGGGCCCATTTTCATTCAAACTATTCAAATGCTTTTTGTAGATGCCTCAATTTTCCTTTTCATTAATTGAGCCACTTCTAAGTAATTTGGCCTTTACCATTTTATTCACCATGGGTTCCCCTTAGCACTATCACTTTATGTGCTTGCCATCGAGGAGGTTGGATACCTTCTTAGCAAATCCCAATCCTATGGCCTTGTTAAGGGAATTTACCTCCCACCTAATGTAACCAACCCTCATGAAGACATGTAATTTCTTAATGGGCATTTTGTAAATGATTCCTTCCTTACCCTCATTGAAGATAAAGCCAATGTGGGAAAAACCCTTCAATGTCGTGACACCTTCTACTTGGCCTCTAACTCCAGTATCCAATGGTAAAAAAATAAATTCTATAGGCAGTCATACCTCCCTCCACTTTCATGGGTAGCTAATTATGGATGGAGATGGATCCAACATGATGAAAATTTTTAATTTCTTGGCATCCCTTTTGCCTTTGATACTTCCCCACCTTTTTTATGGTAATATGTTATTGATAGAGTTGCTAAGAAACTAGATTATTGAATGATCAAGTCTATTTTATTAGGAGCAAAATTTCAAGTCTACTCAAATATTCTTTCATCCACTCATGTGTACTACTCATCATGCTAGGTCCCTTCAATAAAGTCTTACAAAAATTTGGAGAAATTACTCAAATATTTCATGCAAGCCAATTATTGTCAAGGTAAATGTTTCTAAAGGGTGACCTGGGAACGTTACTACCTTCCACATGAAGCTAGAGGGATGGGACTTATCAACATATCTAGGCAAGGATTCACCTTATATGTCAAATGGGTTGTAAGGGCCATCGAGGGTCTAGAAGCTTGGAAGGTGTTATTCAGACATTGCATCTCCTTAGGCTTGCTAAAGGGAAAAAAAGCTTAGAAAGGAATTGGCTTCCCTAGTTTGTTCTTCATCCAATCTCCCATTTAGATCACTAGGTCCTTCATGGCCAAAAACATCTGGTAATCTTGGGATAAGATTAAGCCATGGCTCTTATAGAATGGTTCTAGTTTTCACAACGGGCTCTCTACTAACTCCCACTCTCTTTGGTGGTACCCTATATTTTATCAAAATGGGGTTCTTTTGGTAGAAGTTCCTTGGATCAATGCCTTCAAGATGGATTGTAGATGAATCCACACTATCTAAGATATCTTTTGTAGATGCTCTCACACTTGGCTACCGTATGAGGATGTGACATTCAAATTTTGGTTAGCCAATGCAAACCATAAATCTTACAAAGAAATATTCAATTTTGTCCCCACTTTCATGCTCCACAAAATCTTAGTCAGCGTTTATAAACCATGGTGGAAGGACTAGAAATGATTTGTGGAAACCCACTTTTGCAGTTACACTTCTCAGCTTGGATATAATTGGCTCACCCCACATTTACCCATGGTTGACAAGATTAAAAACCATTGGGGTTTGCACTCATTTGTGAAAATGTGGATATTTCACTTCAACACTATTTGGGGGGCCTATGTGGAGCCCAATCTTGCCCATTCTGCTTAGTGTATATATAAAATATAACCTATATTAATTTATGCAAAAAAATTTAACCACAAAACCTACCTCTATGATGCAAGTAAAATATAGTTACCTTTTTCTTGTCTCCTCCAATTTCATTCCTTATTCTTCTACCTAATACCTCATTCCATTCCCCCCATTCCCCTATGTCCTCATTCACTAAAAAGGATTTATTTATAAGACTTTCTTCTATTATAATTTTTGCGCTCATCTTATGCATGTAAACCTCTAATTTTGATTAATCCTCAGCATGCCATCTTTTCTTTTCTAAACTTCACTTTCTTCTTGCAAACTTTTTCTTACAAGTCATTGTATTTGTTTACTAACTCTGATAATTATTATTTAAAAAATATTTAATTTTTTTTATTGAAATGTAAGCCCTAGTTCATTAACTTAACTTACAATTAAGTTTACTAATAACTATCAAAATATATTATCTAATTTTAAAATGTAAATTCTATATGAGTTTCAAGATTAATTTAAATAAAAAAAAATTATAAAATATGTTTCCTTAATTTTCAAATAAATCTCATGTATAATTCAAGTTTTACGTTAAATTGCATTAACACCTTTTCCATGTGAATTTTCAAAACAAAAGTAAATAATTATTTAACTTAAAAGATAAGATATTTGAAAAATAATTATTTAGCACTAATATATATATTTTTTGAATTAAAATAGAAAACGAAAATGATTAGGTTAACAAAATTAAATACATACTAAAATTAATATTACACACACAAAATATAATCACAAGCAACACACAAAGCATTTTTATGCAAATATCATTTAGCATCTATTGTGTTTGTGAAGGGTCACTAGCATTTTCCATTGATATTTCCCCTAATCACTCCATCTAGTTGACACTCTCTGATGATGCTCCCTTGTCAAGATCTGAGGGTAGAACATATCCTACATCCACCTCATAACAAATAGGTTGTTAGTTTGAGTCATCATAAACCAATGATGTAAAATTAATAACTATACATCTTCAATGTATAGAAATATCAAAATATAACTATTACACAATGTATACTGACCAATAATACTACTATCCCATACCAATATATGTCAAAATGGTTAAATCAAATCAATAGCAATAAGATATTAATAAATGGATTAAAGGATATTAATTATAGGTTAAAATTAGGATGTGCTACCCTTCCCCACCAAAACTGTCATCACCCCGATGACTCTTACTCAAGCAATATTCCAATTAACAAATAGAGTCCAACAACATAAAATCCTAGTATTAATTATCATATCAAGCAATTAAATGCAAATTTTACCTAGAGAACCTATATTAGGTTTTGTAATTATCATTATTTCTAGGGAATTGATCCCATAAGACTCAACACCCTATTTTGTAAACAAGTTTTGTGAAAGTCACTTTATGTTGATTAGTTCTACCACGACCACTAGAGGTCTATAAATGTAAAAAAAAGTCTAATAAATAATATAGTAAAAGTTTCACTGCTAACTCAACAACATATGTGTTCATTAAAAAAGTAAAAAAAATGATCATATGACTGAATTTGGCATGTTTTACCTATCAAGTCATGGATTTAACAAGTCCATTTATCAGATTCAACTCAGTATCAATTGAGTCAATGTGAGGCTAAGTAGGATACCATCCTATCGCTTAGAACTCACATTCCTATGTCAATAATCATCCCTCAGGTCTCCACAATCATATGATCTTTAAAAGGTGCAAAAAATTCACAAATTTATTCTAATAGGTCATAAAAAGCAATAATATATGCTAAAAGATTCCATATTTACCAACATATGCACAAGAGATATCATGCAATCATCCTGATATTGAATTAAGTTGCTACTAGTAAATCAAAACTAGTAGCATATCCTATAACTTACCTATAATATTATATTCATAGTAAAAAGGAAATAATACCATAATTAACATAGCATACAAAATCCAAACATAATATTGTCCTTACAATCTTATAGAGAGACAATGTCTCCTTGCTTATATAATAATTAAAAAGTTTATATCAACCCTTCAACTTACCAATATGTTCTACACATCTTATACATTACTTGCTCCCAAAAAAAAGGTACACATTATATTCTTCAGAATAATATCAATCTAACAAAGGTATTTAATAACATAATAGTTATAATCAACTATGGTATAAATTCATTGTTAGTCACTCCTCATGATCAAGTCTATAAGTTAGATAAAATAATGACTCTAAAAAGCCACAATTAGAAAGTAGATAACTAGCAAAACTTCCTACATACCCTCACATGGTAGAAAGTAACATCACAACCCAAGTTACCAAATCACTATCACTGGATATCTTGTAAGTGTAGTATCATAATCTAATTATACAATTGGGAATAAAATACAAACCACAAGGATGCATCAACAAGAAACACTATCACATGAACTCAAGGGAATAAGATCAAGCAATAATTTAGAACCAAATCTTCCACCAAAGGAAACTCTATATCAACATCCTACAAATATGAGTCTACTCAGTATCTAAAAATGATGTAAGAGGAGAGTGAAAACATAATAATTCACCTCTAAGGTAACTAAGGGAGATAACACTTCTTCTCAAGTATATATAAATACAAGGATGCTAATATTCATAACAAACTCCTAACAAGGGAATATCAAATAAGACATCTACATACAACTATAAGAAAATTTCCACTACACTAGTGGTGCCACTCTAGAATGGTATTACAATAAGTAAGACATAAAAACAATGCATAAATACTTAAGTGAAAAGCACTCCATGATTTTAAAACACTCACAAAATATAAAACATAAACGGGAAGGTAATTCAAGGAAGGCAAAAAGACACTCAAGGTGTTCAACCTAAAGATTGAAAACATGGTAGGAAAATCTTATTCACAACTCATGAACTAAGTTATGCACATGCCTACTAACACCTTACATAACCATCACCAATGAGTCACTCAACACACCAACCCTTTTTAACAAATCTAAGGGAGTAAAAATTATTTTAGGGTACATACTCCATGTACCATACATACATTCTCCTTTCTAATTAGTAGAGGGATAAAAAAATGCTAATGGACTCATTAGGTCCTAGAGTTTGAGTCACAACTCTGATACCAAACTATAACAACCCCTCAAGTTATACTTAAGAAAATTTAGTAGATTTGTATTTTACCAATTAACATTCATTCTACAAAATAAATAGTACAATATACCATAACTATAACAACTAAAAATAGTACTTCAAATTCAATAAATGCATACCATATAAATCTTATACAAATCCATAAAAAAATTATAATAGGACACAACCATAAATGGTCTAAAAATACAACATATGCTAATCACATATACATGTATATAATACAATTACATTCCTTCAGACATATGACCTCATACAATGATAGATAGCACGTTCTCCAAAACTTAAGTTGAACCAACTCATGTATCACTGATAATCACAAGTGTCATCTCTAGGTAGTATTGTAGTGGAGGAGGGAGAGCATCATTTGCCACACCAACCATGGACCAATGATCCCCTGCACAATCCCCTATCAATAAATCACCCTCCCTTCATGGATACATAGATAGAACGATGAGATAAATCTAGTGAGATGTGCTAGTATTTTGTGTGCCTTAAGATTTCTAAAACACATGCAGTGTACTATAAATAAATCCATTCTAACATGATATTGAACAACATAAAAATCAAACATATGAATGATAATGTATATAACATTAATTAGGCCCAAGTATTCAAATAATATACGATCATTTAGATCAGTCAATTCATAACACACTACTCAATCATATTATCTATTGGTGGTACTAACTAGGTTAGTGGAATCTATCTCACTACCTTTTAGTATCATCAATATATATATGTCATAGTATGTAATACAAAGAATCATAATCAAGGAGAAAGTAAGATACACACATATCCATCTATGCATGAATGAGTCATACATTAATATTCAACTTGAACATGCATTAATACCTAAAGTTTATACTACCCAAGTATGTTTCACATCCATAATAACTTGTAGATTCAAATTTATTTAATAAGATCCAAACAACAGTCCCCATGACAAACTGTACCATTATAGTTCAAGGTTTTACGGTAAAACTACTAGTTTTCCGATAATTGGTCATTCTAAGTCGTCACATAAACATGAAAATATATGATTATATTTAGTTGAGCATAACTATAACAAGTAAGTCATTTAATACATATAATTCTATCTTAATATTCATTTACATTGATAAGTTTGTATGCAAATAATTATGATATTCTTCTAACTCTTATTAAACATAATTATCAAAGTAACAACCAACATGCATATAAAATACATGTGGGTCTAAACATCACAAATATAGTATATACCATTTGGGTACCTTTCATACTATAAAACTCTATATAAGTCTAACCTTTTGCACATATAAATACTCTCACAAATTTGTATGCAAGCTTTTAATCTTCAATACTGTACATCAAATTAAACTTTGTAGGAACTTAACTTAAGGGTTAGTATTTACATGGTTGAAGTTCTTGCTTCTTATATCTCTTATAATAAATTTGTTACTTTAGATGAATACTTATTATCTACAGTCATATAGAGTTACATAATGATAAGAATACTCAAGTTCATGCACATGTCAATTTATATATGAAAAATTCCTATACCATTTAGTTGCTTATAAAATATTTATTAACAATTCTTAAAATGGATTTCAGGGTTTCAACTATCATTTGGATTCGAACCAATGACTTCTATTATCTAAAATTATCATTTTACCTTCTAAAGGATGTTGTAGCATGCCACATAATATATCCTCTGGATATATAATCCATTTGAACATTCATAAATATTCAAACATTAAATAATATCTTACATATGTCCCAATGAATTTATTATCTATTTAACTCTAGCTTTATACTAAACCCCGAAAAGAATTTAATTGCATGTTTCTGACATAAAACAAGTTCTAAGACAAAAATAAGCCTACTTACAAGACCTCAAGGTATCTCTTCATTAATCTTACTTAAAAACATGATACCCATATGTAAACAATAAATCTTTATAAATATAATTTCTCCTTTGTTACAAGGGTTCAAAATAAGTCAATCAAAACTCATTTTCCCATACCAAAGGTTTCTAACTTCCGATTTGGATCTGATTCACTCAATTTTGTTAAAAATCACACATACTTTACTTAGAATGCTATATATAATAACATGGATTCAGGGGTTATAAAAAACTATGTAGCACTATGGATAATACTTATTCCACTAACTAATATGATCTCTATGTTTAAAAGAAGACTCGTTTTATCACTTAAAATACTTTTCACAAATATCACTAAAAGTGGTTCTACTTAATTTATTAACTCAAAGTACCATTATAATTATAATGTTAATTTTATACATTATACACTCTATGCCATCATAATATGGGGTGATATCTATTCAAGGCAGGGCCCATGGCTTGAACACCACATACTACACTTAGCAAGATACTTTCTAAGAGTAACAAGTTAAGACATTTTCTATTAATGATAACCCACACTTCAATAAAAATAAAATTCACATTCCTATTTTCAAACTCCATTATCAAAGCACACATAGAGTACTTAAAATAAAATGCAAGCTCTAATAGTCCATACTTAATCGAAACACAATAGTATGTGCATTACACACATGCTAAAAGAGTGAAATCTCCTTTAACACAAGATAGAGAAGTGAAATTCTATCATGGTATTAGGACTTTGTACAAGAATAGGTTATAGATAACCAAAGAACACCATCTTTATAATTTTGGCAAAGAAAATTAGACAAAAAAATTTTGAGGCAAGATTAAAGACTCATTTTTTTTTGTTTTCTATTTAACTTAAGATATAATGATTTTAATAAAAGGCTCAATTAAAAACATAATGGCTTCATCAATTATTATAAGACTCAACATATATTTCCATCCCCTTTTTTTTATATCCCTAATGACTTCTACTAAAACATATGGCACTGAAAAAAGTACATCATCGACTTACTTCTTTTTGCTTAGTTTTTAATTTATTGACCCCAACAGTTAACAAAATATATGTAGACTTATATCTTTTCCTACAAACTCAAAATTTGTACTTATATAGATAGATAATGGTGAATAAAGGGTTGGGTGATTTCAATTATTGTTTCAACATTTTGCATAAATACAAACTCAGCGTTATTATTCACTACAACAACTTTATTAAATTAGTGCTATGACTTATTGACTAGCATTGAGACAAAATTCTACAATTTTAATACTCGGATTTTGAGATTACTATCAATCAATTTCCACGTTTATCTACATATGTTACAATTTAGTTTACCAATTATAAAGTGCAACACTAGCAATAATGGAATGCAACATCTATCATTCAACTATGCAAATAATAAACACAAGGCAAGTTTTTAAGATGAGATGCATCTAAAAAAATATGGGTCACTAATTTACTTAAAATAAATAACATAACACTATAATATTATGATTTTGGCTACAATGAATAGATGTTTCCTATAAAATCATTGTTAGGATATGTTTTTTTAATAATACACTGATTTTGCAAAGTGAAGCGCTAACCATAATAAGGGGGATGCAAGTTTAAATAGTGGAACATGGATCATACCAAAATATATATATATATATATATATATATATATATAAAATACAACCTATATTAATTTATGCATAGAATTTTAATTACAGAACCCACCTCTGTGATGCAGGTAAAATCCAATTACCTTTTTCTTGTCTCCTCCAATTTCATTATTTATTCTACTGCTTACCACCTCTTTTCATGCCCCCCATTCCCCTATGTCCTCATTCACCAAAAAGGCTTTATTTATAAGACTTCCTTCTATTCTAATTTTTGCACTCCTTTTATTCATGTAGACCTCTAATTTTGATTAAAAGGATTAATTAAAAAAAAGATTATTTCAAATAATCTAAACTTATGTCCCTTAAATTGGACTAGACTGAATGTTAGAAAAAGAATAGTTTTAATATATTCCAAATAAAATAGACTAAGATTATGTTAATGATATCGATCTATTACCAATATATTGCATTGGAGATAATGTATATCTATGTAATATTGAATAATGTAATCTTATATCTAATATTTTTATTTGGATTTGGACTAGTAATAAATCCAAATTATTTTAAATGGCCCTTTTAATCATGAGCATGTCATCTTTTGTTTTCTAAACTTCACTTTCTTCTTGAAAATTTTTTCTTACAAGTGATAGTCTTTATTTAATAACTCTCATAATTATTATTTAAAACATGTTTATTTTTTTATTTAAATCTAAGCCCTAGTTCATTAACTTAACTTATGTTTAAGCTTACTAATAACTGAAAAAATATATTATCTAATTTAAAAATGTAAATTTTGTATGAGTTTTAATATTAATTTAACTAACATAATTATAAAATCTATTTCCTTAATTTTTAAATAAACCTCATGCACAATTCAAATATTACCTTAAATTGCATTAGCACTTTTTCCATGTGAATTTTCAAAATAAAAGTAAATAATTTTTTAACTTAAAAGATAAGATATTTAAAAAATAATTATTTTCACTTCAATTATTTAGCACTAATATATTTATTTTCTAAATTAAAATAGAAAACCAAAACAATCAGGCTAAAGAAATTAAATGCACAATAAAATTAATTATACACAAATAAAATGTAATCATAATCAATACACAAAATATTTTTATGTAAATATCATTTAGCATCTACTATTTATGTGTGTGTAGGGTCACTAGAATTTTCTACTAATATTTCCCCCAATTACTCCATCTAGCCGACCCTCTCCGATGATTGTTTCCATCATCAAGATTCAAGGGTAGGACCTATCCTACATCCACCTCATAATAAATAGGTAGTTAGTCTGAATGATCATAAACCAATGATGCAAAATTAAGAATTATACATTCTTAATGTATAGAAACATCAAAATATAACTATTACGTAATGTATACTAACCAACAATACTAGTTTCCTATACCAATTTATGTTAAAACGCTCATATTAAAGTAATGGTAATCATTTATTAATCAACATATTAAAAGATATTAACTATAGGGTGAAATCAAGATGTGACAGTATACATGGGCATTTAACAATTTATGCCTAGGTAGCATATACACAAAAATAAATTAAGTGTTATGAGGACCATTATCCATGTGTACATGGAAAGGAAATAAAATGAGAAGAGAATCCAAAAAGGGATTGTAGTCACCATAGTCTAATATAATTTTAAATTGTGACCATCAACAAGGCAGCCATATGTCACTTAGTGAAATAAGTCCACATAAATCTCCATTTGTAAAATGGGATAAAGAGCCACATACTCAATTAAAAGGAAAAGGTCATCATTTTATAAATATTGATATATAATATCAATGTGAACCATAATCCAGCTGGTGGCATCCACAAGTATCAATGGTCAAAACATTTAATTATGTAATCTAAATATGGAAGACCTCTTGATGGATATAGATCAATGGATTGTCTTCGTAGATGCTACACCCACCAAAATGAAACAAGAATCATGGGATAAATTTAATAGGAAAGCATGAAGCTCTATCAAAATATGTATATCAAATTCAATTTTGTTAAATATATCGGATAAAAAGACTATATAGCTTCTATGAGATAAGTTTGGCACATTGTCCAAGATAAAATTCTAGTAAACAAAATTTTCCTACAAAAGAAGTGCTATTTACCTTTAATTTATGATAATGACTCGATTTTAGTGCACATGAACACATTTAATACTTTGGTAAGCTGGTTGACATCCATAGATGGATGATGAAGAAAGGTTCATCATGTTGTTTTAATATTTTTGAGATTTGTGGGATAATTTGGTGATGGTTAGCACAAACACTACATCAGATATTAAATTATAAAATGTAGTGGAGGATTTTTTATCATAGGCAATGAGGTAAAATTCTATAGAAATTCAACAAACTAACAATGCCATGACCATGCAAGGCAACTCATAAGAACACATACAAAATATTTTTAGTTATAATGTGTGCATATGAAATGCAACTATGAACATTATTAGAGTAAACCATGGTTTTCACCATTCTGTGATGATCCTAATAAATAGTTAACAAAAAAATAACTTAAAACTTCTCTAGATTGAATGGCCCTTTTAATAATAATAAGTAAATAGAGTCCCATACAAGTGAATAAATAGACCCTTGGATGCTTGTATGGTAAATTTCCCACACTGTGGCCTAAGAATCTAGTGATAATTATAACCATACAGATCGGAAAATGGAAAAATTGTAGGAGGGGATTATATATGGCTCCTTTTGTAACCATGTTTGAGTGTGTATAGTCCCAATTTAGATTGAGAGAACAATTGAATGATGTGCTAGAAACCCTGTAAATTCATGATATGCTCTCATTTTTTATAATAAACTAAAATTTGTCACCATAGCTCCCCTAAAAAGAGAGAACATGGCAATCCTTGGTAGAGAAACAAAAGTCAACCTAGATAAGAGCATATTGGAAAAGGAACATTGCAGTATGTACTATTATGATTGGTATTTCCCTTATTTAATATTTTGGCTACATACAATTTTTTGGTTCATTATGTTTGCATTTCCCTTGTTGAAAGATGATATTTAGTTTCATAATATACGTATTTTATTTGATAATTGGAAATCTCCTTTTTTCTATCTTAAAAAAAAATAGTAGATGGATTATTTTGTTTGAAATTTATGTGATTCTTCTTCTTACTTTTTATTTTTCATCCTAGTGATTTATTTGGGTGGGTTGAAGAAAAATAAAAATAGACCTTTGTGTCTAGTAGTTCCATTGGGTTCATCAACATTATGAGTTACATAGCATATAAGCCTCTACTAGGGTGTGGGAGAGATGATTAAGTCCCAAACTAGTGTCTTTGAGGGATATTGTCTCTTATTGGGTCAAATGTCTCCACTATATTCAAGCTTATTTCTTATTAAGCATATGCTACATGCCTTGACAACACTTAGATCTCAAGTTAATGTGGGTTTTCAGAAACTTTTATTTATTTTGATGTTTTCTAGTCTTGAATGATTTATTTTGACTTCATCCTATTGCATTTTATATATGGTGACTTGATTACATTTATTAGTTGGACTGTATTCCATCTTTACTTTATCATTTTGATTTATCGTTGCTTACTAATTTGTAATCATATTTATGAATGAGAAAAATAAAATTATGTTTATGTGTTAGTTCTCTTCCATTTGGAGATGGGTGATTATCTTCTTGTTGTGGTAAGAAGAAGATATTTGAATGTGGTAAATTATTCTCTTGCCCATTCAAGTGATATGGTGAGATCTTGAATCAAATTAGACTGTATAATTTATGAAACTATTCTTGATTAATACTATTGTAAATAAATTACAACATTTTATATTTTTATCGATTAATTACTAAAATATATGAGACTTAGTTCCCCTATGGTTTGATTCCCTTTGTGTGGACACAAATTATCAAATGGTTAGTTAAGCATTCAAATGTAAAATATCTAAGAATAATTTATATTACCATTGATTTTGAGATAATTGATAGAGAATCTTCATTATTATATAAATAAGTTAAAGTGGAATTTATTTTGACTCAATATAAATGAAAATTTTATTAATAATAATGAACAAGAGCATCCTTGTTTTATTTTGACATAGAAAACTAGAAGATGGAATAAAAAATAATGAACCAAAGCATTCTTATTTATATTGATAACCTCATCTATAAATAATTGAGCATGAGTAACTTTATGTTTGGATAAAAACATTTTATATAGCAAAATGTTAATTTAGTACAACACCTTGATGTGAATATGATTCTATATTACTTGGTAGATCATTTTTTATGTGATTTTATTACCCATGTTGATGGGATTCATTGCTTCAAAATTATCCTTTGCTACTATGAATGAGTATTTATTTGTGTTGTATGAAATAACATGATTATTTATATGATGTATATTGTTCTATGTTACTTTTGTATGTACATTGTTATGTATGATGTGTATATTTTTATGTATATGTTGCTATGTATATGTTTTTGGAATTCCATTTTAGGTGAAAACTGCTCTTCATTGTGCATGTGTATGTTGCTCTTGAGTGTGTGATAGTTGTTCTGAGTGTGTATGCAATTTTAGATGTATTTTAGGGCCATCAATTGACAATACATGATGATTATACGAGTGCGTATTCCATGTACTATTTTTATTAGTGATTGAGAATCAAAATTTCATGCAGGCCAAATTGTGGGCAAATCAACAATTTTTAAATGTGATTGGCTAGTCCAATCACTCTATAAATAACAAATGACACTATTATAATAATTTTTTTTAACTACCCCATGTGAATGTTTGCTCTACAGTGTTGACTTGTTGAAGTGATGGATAATTGTCTTATGTGATTTAACTATGTTTTGTCATATGTTTGAAGGATGTTTGTTGTATATGAAATGGTTATCATAAGATTTAATTACTACTTGGCTAATACAATTTCCCGTGTATGATGGATATTTTACCAAATAATGTTCTTCTTTGTGTACTACTTTTATGTTTGAAGGAGAATAAATTAATTTTATTTTGTGCACTTATATTTATGTGATTCTTCTTGTTGAGGTGTATTATATTCCTATTTTTGTGTTGCTTTTATGTGTGACGAATAAATGAAATAAATTTCCCAAGAGACGAGGTTGCCCGCTTGGATGATTGTGCACACATTCATCCTTGTGTTCACCTATGTGTGTGAAGGATATGGGTGACATTCCTCAGGTGCAATAGATGTAAGAGATATTTATGAGGATGTTAAGAGAGGGTGATGCGTCTCAATTTTGGTGTAATTATTAAGCTCATATCCCTAATTTTATTGAGAGAGATGGTCATGTCTTGAAACTTGATGTCATTTGTAGCTAATGTCAGATAGTTATAGACAATGAGCCATTATGTGTTACCCCATATGAATAAGTGCATGCTTGCATCTTTGATTTGATAGCCATGTTCTATATTCCATCTAGTTTTGTTGATTCTACATAGGTTCAAGTCTTGAGTTGAATTGCTGAATATATTTTCCATAGTGTTTTGATATGACACTTGGTGTACTTAATGATTTATACTATTATCTCATGGACATGCATTGAAAATGGGTATCCTATGCTTTGTATCCCATAGATGAGAGATTTTATAAATTTGTGTGAAATTGGTAATTATTCTAACCGAAATGAAATCACACATTTGTTTCTTTATTATCGACAGATGAATGAGATGTTATATTGATGCAATCATATTTTGTTATCACTAATATTTGACAGATATAGATCTGAGCATATTTGTTATGACAACAAAACTTTAGGGATGAAATTTCCTGAAGGGGGAGTATATAATGCCCTACCTAGTCTCACCTTGGCTTAGGAACATGGTTATATTAATTGGGGTTGGGCCCATTGATATGCCATCTATTTATAATTTATATCATGGTTTAATTATAATATATTGGATCATAAAAAATAGAGATATTTATTATTATGATGATGAATAAGCATTTGATTAATGTATTTTTGTTTCTATCTATTTATACCATAGATGTACTGTGATGAGTTTGGTGCATGTGCAAGAGATAGATGTTTCTAAATTTCTTTTAAATTTATCTAATGATGATGAGATGAGTTGGTAAGGGTTTGCATTAAGTCCACTAAGCTATTATCTAAGTCAACATAACACAAGTGGGAACTCAAACAAGAACATTTGCAGTAAGTCTATATTTCAGCAATAACTTTACAATGAAATTTAATTTAGGTGGAACTGAATATATGACACATTGTATGCATGGGCATTTAGCACTTTATGCTTAGGTGACATAAATAGAAAAAGACATTGAGGTTTATGATGACCCTTATCCATGTGTACATAGAAATAAAATAAAATGAGAAGAGAATCTAAAAAGGGCTTTGTAATCACAACAATTTAATGTAAATTTAAATTGTGATTACCAACAAGGCAACTATGTGTCACTTAGTGAAATAAGTCCACATAAATCTCCATTTATAAAATGGGACAAAGAGCCACATACTCAATCAAAAGGAAAAGGTCATCATTTAATAAATACTACAAAATAATATCAATGTGAACCATAAGCCACTTGGTGGCATCCACATCAAATATTTAAGCCATGTTTAATAAAATAAAAGTTACAATGGATCATAGTCCTACAATAGTTAAATGACAAGTAGCCACCATGTGCACTATGATAAGAGTCCACAACAAGTATGTAGACTATGATAAGAAAAACATCTGCTCAACAACAAAAGTAAATACAAATAAAATAGAAAGCAACTGCAAGGAGATGAAATCAGATAAATTGCAAGAAAAGCATGGAGATTACAAGGAGGAATGATAGATGACCCTACAATCAACAAATAAATAAATGTAAATAAAATTAAATACAACCGCAAGTAACATTAAGGTTAAAATATAGCGTGGATCACCATCTCAAATTTAATTTGATTGACTCAGAATAGATTTAACAATTAATGACTAAAAACATTCTTTAAAAAAAAGAAAAATATATAAATCACAAGAAGCTCTTCGAAGAGAACACACAAGTCTTTGGGAGAAGAAAATATTAGTGAGATTTACTCAGTGGAGGAAAAAGGTTTGGCTAGCATTATTACAATGCATTGGTTCTTAACTTGACTGTCTTTTCAGCAAAGATCACATATAACATCCGAGAATAGAGCAACGTAAAAGAATCTTCAGTTTCACTTTATGAAATTCATTCAAATATCGTATGGGTGGCCAGGTGGATTATAAAATCAAATCATCTTACAATCAATATCATAATGTGATCTTGGTAAACTTCACAATCAGAAACATATTTTATACTTAAACATTCTTTCCATTCATTTGGAATATAACACTAACACTAAGTCGTAAAATGTGGTATGCTTACTAATAGCAAGTTATGCACAAATTTTTATTGTATTGAATTTATATTGTTAAATTTTTAAGCCTATATATTCATCTCACGTTATGACACCCGAGTTAAATGTTGATCGGGGGAGAGATGGACGGAAGACTGTTTACAGTGGCACACGCCATGAGTAAGAGACGTGGCCACATTTGCAATTACGGTTATTGTGTTTTCCTGAAATAAATGCTTTCTATGCATGCACAGGCAAACATGGCGGGCGATTCCTATTTTTTCATCAGCATGCGTTTCGTGGGAATGGCCTATATTTTCTTGAAATAAACGTTCTCTATGCATGCACTTCATAGCAATGGCTTATGGACCGTGGAGGAGGGTGAGCCAATGGAGTCTGCTTTTTCACTTGGGAACACTCACTTTAAAAAACTACTGTCATTTTGAATCTTTTGAAATATATTATGTTATTTATCTTGTATTTTCTAATATTTAGTTGCATTTTTTAGGGTTTTGCCAACCCATTTTACCGTAAGTAGTTAACCTTTCTGGTTACAGTACGTGTATACATTGAGGATGATTTTTTCTCCTAAATTGTTATTAACAATTTCTCATTTTTTAAATTTCTTGCCATTTTTTTTTAATTTCAACTAACTCATCCTGACAGAAACACCACCACCATTCTTTTTATCTCAGTTGTTTCAACTCAAGCAGAACCGCATTCCATTTCAGTTAAGGATTTCAACAGATTTAATAAGACCCTCTGTGCTTTCAGCAGACTACAAATATGCATTTATCTCCATGTCTAGACATGATATATATATAATGTATATATATTGTAGTCATGTTTCTTTTTGGGAGTGTGAGCCGTTTCACTTTTATTTCCTACGTTAACAATTATATTGTAGAAACGACTTTCTTTGATTCTGTCATGAGTTTCATTATACATTGGCTGACGCATATTTGATTTTAGGTTATTGTGAATTGACGAGAAGGTTAGAGAGAGACCCACATTTAATAGGTTAGTATACTTTATTATTGGTTTTGGGGGCTCTATTTGGGAATTAAATGGCAGTGTTAAAATCTTCAAAAGGGGTGACAGATGATAACATTCACTATCACTATGACAAGTCATGGATGGTCTCTTTCATCTTTCCAATTGCTTGTTGTGGGTTGTTTTGTTGGTATCATCACAACCACTTTTGGTTTTTGAATATTGATATAATCAATCTCCTATTAGCTTTTAGTTAGGATACATTAGAATTTTAGGAAGATTTCATTTTCACATAAAATATTTACTCCGATTTAAATTTTCTTATTTTGGAATTAAAATTTTGCTAATTGTTATAACTATTAATTTTTGTTGCATAGATTTACATAATTTGAATGCTTATTTCTTCTAGAATTTAAATATTCAATAAATTTTTCTTTGTAGTGTTTTTTATTAATCGATTGAGAATGACAAAGTTGGTGTCAGGTGGAAAAAAAAGTCAAACAAGGAAGAAAATTCTATCTAATCATAATTGAAAACTAAATTACACTATGATGCGTAACATTGATAACAACAATGATGAATCCAAAAAAAGATCTACTATTTTAAAAATATAGATTCTATTATTTTACTATTTTTTATGATCTAAAAATATTACATTTTATCTAAAAACATTTATTTTTTTGGGACTAAAAATTTAAGATCTAATGTTTTTCTTTTTCTTTTTTCTTTTTTTGTTTTCTATTTTTTAACCGAAAAACTTTGTCTGTAATGATGACATGATTTCTTTAAAGAAAACTCAAAAATATAAAAAAATATGTAAGAAAATGTGCGTATTAAAAAACTATTGAAATGAATAAGTTTTAGCTCAATATATACTTAAATTGCATGGAAGGCTCGTGGATAGGATGCCTTGTTCTACATTAATGTGCCGTGTTATTCTTTTGAGCAACGCAGGACACAAACATTAATAGAGGTTAATGGGGAGGGGCCCTCGTATTAAGTTATTGTATTTGTTTTGTTATTTGTGTGATAAGCTACCACGTGTTTGCAGGAAGGCTTTATCTGGGCAAACGATCCAAAGCATCCAGACTTTATGCAAATTCTGGGATACGTATAGGGATCCAATTATTGTTCTTTTAAACTAAATAGATAATATTATTTATAATTCTATCTTTTAAATCAATATGTTATCTGGGATAATGGATAAAGGTAATCGTTGACATTAAGCCTTTTATTCGATGCGTCAACTGAGCGCTAAAGTAGTTAAATTAATATATGCCTCGATAAAGATAAACAACGGGATTAGGGTTTAGGGTTCGGGGTGGACGTACATGTTAAGCATTGGATGGCAATAAAAATATATTATGAAACGTTGAAGTGGTATGACTTAGTTTATGTACTAAGTTAATTAGAAATGTATGTACGATTTAGCACATGTTCATATAGACATGCATTATATAAGGGCATCCATATATATTTATAAATAATATTAGCAACAATCAGGATTCAACATATGTATAGAGGTGTATGGAACTTATATATGAGAATCTTTACATTTTTATAAAAAAATATAGTTATACATTTCAATGAATCATTATTATGGGTATTTATCTATGTATAAATATTTGTGTAGGTATTATCATTGTATGAGTTTGAGGGTGTATAATATTGTATATATTTTTTATTTATTTTATTTAGATATGTATGTCCACACACATTAAATATATAGTGATTATGTAAACATTTAAAAAATAGTTTTTAAATATTTATTAATCATAAAATTGTATTATTATAAAATATAGATGTGTTTTTTAATTATTAATTTAAATTATGATTTAGTGATATACTTTTATATGTTTTTAGTCATCTTTATCATATCTCTCCTTTTTTTCTTTTATCCTTCTTTTTTCTCTCTCCTCCCCATATTCCTTTCTCTGAATTTCCTATAACTGTACATTATATGTTTCCAAGGGTGGGGCCTTCTCACCCACTTTTCCAATTGGGTCTTAGATCTTTTTAGATTGACTTTTTATACTTTTTGTGTTTTAGTTTGAGTATCAGTAGGGTCCTAATTTCAATCAAGAGGTCAATAATTCACAAATATATTAAAATATTTGGTAAGAAGTGAGTAAACACAAGCAATCAATATAATCATATAAATAATGTATTCGAGAATCTAAGAAAATCTTAAGAGCATCTAGAATTTAATATTCAATGCATTATAGAAATAATTAAACATTCATTGTAGCTCTAAAATTCATATTAGAGAAACATTACGGTTCCTTTGAATATACCTGTTGATATGTATATCAACGCTCTCCATTTTGATGTAACATCATCATCGACATTTAACTCAAATATTATTGGTTCTACTGTGTCATCAAGCTCCTCTGCTTTGCCTTCACCTTCTACCGATTCAAAAACCTAGTTTATGTCTATTCCCCTATTACATCACTCAAAACCCTGAGACTAGAGTTACTGCATGTTGGGGAATCGAATATACCAGAATTAAATGGTATATAGTATATGGCATAGATTTCTAAGATCTGTGGTGTAGTCTATTTGGCCTTCATAATTTGTAGAGGTAGTTTTAGTCATGAATTCTATTTTTAACTTACTTGCGGTGTGTGGTGAGGGCCCATTTCATTTACATGTGGAAAATTATTTGAAATCTTTACCCTATTTACCCTATCAAGTGACCAAATATGCTTCTTAGCTAAAGAAGAAAACACATCGTACCTTTTTGTAACATATTGAAATCAATCAAAAATAGAATAAACAAACTATATACCCTTCTTTTATAGTGAGGGATGTTCTTGTATATCACTCATCTCAAAAGAAAATGATTACACACCATGGGTAACATAGATGAAATAAAAAGATAGAATAATCATTAAAACATATTTGTAATTCATGCATATAATCATATAAATACATTATCATAAAATTTCATAGACATCTCAATACTAATACACTGATGTATAAGAAATATAAGGAAGGGAATGAAAAATGAGCGGTACGTCATTTGGCATGATGCAACAATATGAATCAATATGGATAAGGTATATAAATGAATTACAACAAAAGCATGTAAAACGTTGAATAAGACATATGGTGAAGCCCTACTCTAATAAAAACAATGTAAAATCTATAGATAATGAGTGTATCATGCCCTTAGTGGCAATGTATAGGAAATTAAGCATGATAATAATATTCCCTATATTTGTGATTAATATAGGTGCACTAATGAGTTTATCTCATTATAGGCAACATATAATATATTAATCTCTATAAAGACAAGAATCTAAGACATGTATCAACATTAATAGACGAGAAAACTAAGAAAAAGGTAAAAAAATATGCACAAATGTGCTAATGTAATGGCCCAATAAAACATAAAAATATGGTGATGTAGATTCTAAAATATGGTATTAAATAATTGAAATTTTCACTTTTGACCTACCTTCACCATACATGACTTGTGCACACATATATTATTCTTATTTTTCCTTCTATCACATATATATGATTTTATATGTCTGATCCTCCCATTTTTATTGCAATCACTTATAATAACCTCTTAGTATATGAAAAACTAACTAAATATATTATTCAGACATATCTAGATCATTAGATCCAAATTCTTATCCCTTAGACACTTATGTGAGGCTCTTATAGTTTTATTGATGAGACTGGCCTAAGGGTGAGGTTGGTGATTCTCACCCAATAATGATTTACTTTTGATATTAGATCCTTCCTATGGATTGGCCCATCTGCCTAGCATGTCAGTGGTATGAAAAATTACCAAAATGGAGTCATATAAAAAAGTCAAACCCATACTTTGGAGGGGACTTATCTTTCATCTATCAAACATATATACACTACCACACATTGAGAAAATATTCACTATTATTCCCAAATTACAAATATGTCACCAGGATCAGTCATCAACTGAAATTAAATCACATCAAGCCAAGTCAAGATTGAATATTATCAATTATTGAAAGTTATATTCTTGGTGTATTCATATAACAAATGAATGAGATTTCACATTCACATTAAGGGGAAGAATTGCATGTGGCTTGACCTCCCTCTTCAAAATGTTTGATACATGGGAAATATTCAATAATATAAGGGTGTGATTGGGATCAAATCAACCCATTACATGTCCCAAGTTTTTATAAGTTTATACCCTTCATAAGTGGATTTGGGTTTTACTAAAAAAGAGACTAATTTTTAGAGTTGCACACATAGTCAAACATCAAAATATCACAAACAAAGGTATCAAAAATAGAAACATATGACTGTATGGCCATAAAGATCCAAGTAAGCCCAAGATAGTAACTATCATCATTAGTCACTAAGGCCAATAGATCTACCCTATCCTAACATTAGTTACCCTACACACACAAATAGTTAGTTATAAATTTGAGTGATTCATTGGCCTATTTCCATCCCTTTACCACTACCAAGTTAGTCATATTTAATTAATAAATTATAAAGCTAATCATCTTTATCTCTTTAGTAATTTTTGTCATTTCAATATTTTACATTCAAATTTATGTTTAACTTTCTTACTTCACATTCTCAATTAAGTTCAATTTTACATCTTAATAAGGGTTTTAAAATATAAATTAGGGTCAAACATATTGGTTAATGCATATATTGCTTGAACATTACCAAATCATTGGTCTCCCTTAGGGATTTATCTTTTTTATAGTTTTTATAGAGTTTCATAGTTTTGCCTTAGGGTTTATTTTGGCCCTAATTTCTAATTCTCCATAATAGTACACAATACACATGGCCTTAATGAATGAACATATATTAAATTTTTATATAAGTTCCAAAAATTTTATGGCTACCATAAGACAAATACCCACAATACATACACAAATAAATACATGAAGGTTTAAAAGCAAGATAACACAAATTCATCCAAGTAGCATAGATACCTCTTTTGATTAAGGGCATTGACCTAATTTTTCCAGTATAACAATAACTATCATCCATTATATCCCTCATCCACTAGACCTCTATATTATTATATAGATAATAAAGGAGGTTAGGGTTAGGGTTATGATTTTTTTGAATAGCTATGAATACAATAAGGTAAAAATATTATTACCAGAAGTAAATTAAGTATTTAACTAATTGATAATCTTCTCTAATAATAGGTTGTGGATACGTATGCACCAACTAGTGCCTACCTATGAATTAAAAATAAATATTATAAGTGTATATTAAAACCATAAAATAATTAAATACACTAACTTCTTCCCTTGAGATGTACTTTGATGAAGGGAAGGACCAAGTAATCATTGATCTATCATACCTTGATGACACCTCCCTTTACTCTAGAAATTTTTTCTAAGATGAACTTGTCCACAACTTGATCATTTTAAAAAAAAATACGATCAATGACCATGTCTTGTATACATTTCCAAATATAATGCACATAGATCTAAATGTGCTTTGTACATTAGTCCTCCACTAGGCTGTGAGAAATGTTGTGGTGTGGGTTGGGTCCATGGAAATCCAAAATTTAAAATCAAGAACTAAATTTAAATTGACTCATGATTGATAATGAAAGATCTACTATACTTAGATTCCATAGTAGAAAAAACTAGTAGTATAATTTTTGCAGGACAAGGTCAAGAGTCTTGCCCCAAGATGTTAAATTTATCATGTGATTGAATTTTGATTATTTGGATATCATTCATTATAATTGTGTGCGTAGTCAAAAAACTAATGTGTTTCAAATAGAAGTGTAACTAGAAATTGAATATTTTCATTCTAATTTGTTCTCAATCCCATAGTTAGTAATACCATGAAGATACTTTAGCATGTGTTTTTCATCATGCCAATGGATTTTGTGGGGGTCATAATAGCATCATGATACCAAGTTCATAACAAATTAAATATTAGGACAATTATGAGTCAATTGGAGAAGAATTTCCACCAATTTATTATAGAATGTAGCATCACTTGAAAGAGAAGAACACTTTGTGGAAATCTTGACTCTAGATTGATAAGGAGTTGGTGCAGAATTTTAGTCTTTAATGTTGAAGTAGTTGGGCATATCTTGAGCATAGTTGGATTGATTTAAAAAATATTTTATTATACTACTAAATATAAATACCAAGGTCAAAATACAATCTCAAGTTACTCTTCTCAAAACATTTCATTATACGATATTTCAAATCATGAATCTTTTTGGTGGAACTCCTTGTGATGATTAAGTCATCAACATAGAGGACCAAAATTAGGAGTTTACCATCTAATTTCTTGGTGTATATTGTGGGATCACAAGGACTCCATTGAAATCCATATATGACTAAAAATGTGTCATTATTTTCATACCAAGCTCAAGCAGTTGTTTCAAACCATACAACTATTTGTCAATGTGCACACAAACCTAGAGTTCTCACTATGTATGGAACCAACAGGTCATAACATGTATATTTATTCTTGAAATAATTCATGGAATAAGGAAATTTTGACACCCATTTGATGGAATTCCTATCCATATGTTGCTACCAAGGAGAATACTAGCCTGGTTGAGTTAATCTTGGAAATTGGAGAAAATGTTTCACAATATTCAACACCTTCAACTAGCGAAAAACATTTTGATACAAGCTACAATTTGTATCTATCAATGGACCCGTATAATGCATAATTATTTTGGTACACTCACTTTTACCTCACTATTTTTATTCCTTTCAAATTTATAACCGAGTAAAAATTATTTTTCCTCTTTAGATATTATTTTTCTTCTATCATAGCTACTTACCATTCAATATGATTAGAATATTGATGATAAATCTATGGATCCTATGTCACTACAAACTATGTCAAATGCACAAAAACATATGAAGGATTTAATATCATCCTTCTGGGATCTCTTAGGATTTCATTACTAATGTAACAACCTCGTTGTGAACTATGTGAACTCATTTTAGTATAAGTTACATTGGATGTATAGGTGCATTTTGAATGTATTCTAGTATTGGTGGTGGAGGAGTTGATTTTACCCTTGTGGATCATCATATAAAATATAGTAACTCTCAAAATGGGAGTCATATAAAATATTTTGTTCCTCATAAAAGACCTCATAAGTTGTGTCCATATTGGCATATAGTAATGGAGGAGGAGGATTAGGAGATGTTGGTGTGAAATCCTAGGATTGTTCATAAAATAACACATCCCACTTTTATATCAATTTAGTGGTTCCTAAATTAGGAATATGATATTTCCTCACATATTCATAGTAGATGAAAAACATATAAGGATGACTATTCCTTTCTTTTGCTTTGTGATTTTCATCTAGAGTATGTGCCTATACATTACATCCAAAAAATTGGAAATCAAAACATCTATCATGACACTAAACCATTTTTATTTAGGATTCATATTTTACACTATGGAATGAGGATTTTGATTTTGTATTTAGTTGCACACTAAATTTCCTCTACCCACTACTATGGAGGTAAGTATTTAGAATGTACCATGTAATTGACTAATTTCTTTAGTGCGCAATGTTTGTGATCAATGCTTGGATGGGTGTAGGATAAAATATGATGAAGTTGAATACTTTATTATTCACAAAAGCTTATCATCTAATTGTTGAAAAAATTTCCTCCATTATTTATTTTGAGATGCTGAAATTTTTGTTTGAGAGGTTTTCAACAAGGGTTTTGAAATTTTTGAAGTGATCAAAGATTTCACTTTTATTTTGCATATATTAGACTCAAGTTTTATGAGATAAATCATCAATGAATGTAAGCACATATTTATGTTTATGAAAATAGATTTTTAAAAATGACATAAAATCACTATGAACCAACTATAATATATCACTTCATCTTAAGGATTTTTATTTGGGAAATAGATCCATATGTTTTTTTTCCAAGTACAAAACTTGGCCAATGCCATATTTGATATAAAATTGTGACAAACCAGTAGCCATGTGAAGCTTACCATGGTCCTATAATGAGTGATAGATCAGATGGCCACAATGCTCATGTTAAAGTTTACTCAAGTAATTGTAATCATGACATGTGAAGTTTAAGTGAACACTAATTTGTCTAATTTGTATAAATGTGTTAGATGATCAACCTTTCTAATGGATAAAATATTGGATTAGTCTTTGACATATTTAATGAAAACATCAGTAGGTGTAGAATCAATAGTTTTTCCTTGACCTAAATGTGTGATCTAATATATGGAGAGGAGGTTTATAAATAAGTCTAAAGAATATATAGATTTGTTGAATATATAATTATTTATCTCAAATATTACTTCACCTTGAACAACAAGAGGACTAGATATTCCCACATAAATAATTAGTTGTTGACATTGGTCAATATTTTCAAATAGTGAGCCATCATGCACCATATGGTGAGAAGATTATCTATCTAGAATCCATTCAAATATATGTGATGTTATTGAATAAAATGTTATTCCTATCTTGAGAGGGGGAAGCTTCATTTTCTTAATCTTTGATTCTAACTATGTCATTTTTTGAAACAATTATTTTTAACATGGCTTGGTTTATTACACCAATTTCAACACTCTTAGTTAATGTAGGTACTTACTTTCCCTTTTTGTTTTTTGTGACTTTGTGAAGGATTCTATTTAGTTGATTGATTTCCCTTAGTCTTAGTATTTGATTTCCATTTTTTTCTTGGTAAGAGCCTTGAATTTTACAGAGTTGGGTTGTGATGTTGAATCAGTATCATTGACCAATGATGCCTATTTCTTAGGACCTTTAAGATAGATTTACCCATTAAAATTAAGTTTATCATGTTCACTCTGAAGGTTCTCACAAAAATTTTCAAAATTAAATTCCATGTATGTAAAATCCATAGAGGCTTGATTTTTGTAGTATTTTGAAACATAAATTGATTAAAGATGATCCAATTTAGACAAAATAGTCATAATGAGTTTTTCATTAGTATTTGTTTCACTAATATCAATGAGTAGAAGCCTCAAGCACTTGAATTGAGTCACAAACTACTCAATGCAAGGAAATTTGGAGTTCCCTCATATTATTTTATTTCCAAAAAGTGGATCCAAATTAGTTAAAACATATAAGATTCCATGATGCCCTGAAAATGAAAATTTAAGCTAGAGCATACTCACTGACCAAGAATGCATCTAGCTTTGTCAGAAGGATTTTTACATTTTTTCCATTTGAAAAGATCTAAAGGTAAATCTTATTCATTCATTCATTAATTCAATACTAATATGCTAATGTATAAAAATATAAGAAAGGGAATGAAAATGAGTGGTACACCATTTGCCTTGATGTAACAATATGACTCAATATGGACAAGGTATATCAATGAATTATAAAAAAAATCATGCAAAATTTAAAATAAGACATATGAAAGGACATATGGTGAAACCTTGTTCTAATATAAACAATGTAAAATCTATATACAATGGGTGCATCATGCCCTTAGTGGCAATGTATAGCAAATTAAGCATGATAATAGTATTCCCTATATTTTTGACTGATATAGGCGTACTAATGAGTTTCTCTCATTATAGGCAACATATAATATATTAATCTCCATAAAGACAAGAATATAAGACACGTATCAAAAGTAATAGACAAGGAAATTAAGAAAAAGGTAATAGACTGAACTAAGGGTGATGTTAGTGGTATGACTGAACTAACATCAATAGATTTACCCTAGCCTAACGTTAGTGACCCTATTCACACAAATAGTTAGTTCTAAATCTGAGTGAGTCACATGCCTATTTTTAGCCCTTTCCATTGCCAAGCCAATCATAATTAGTTTACAAATTATAAATATAAGAAAATTTATCTCTTTAGTAATTTATGTACGTTTCAATATTTTACATTCAAATTTATGTTTAAATTTCATACTTCTATTCCCAATTAAATTCAATTTATATATCTTAATTAGGGTTGTAAAATATAAATTAGGGTAAAACATATTGGTTAATACATATATTACTTAAAAATTACCATATCCTTGGTTTCCCTTAGGGATCTATCATTTTATAGGATTTACAATGTATCATAGTTTTGCCTTAGGGTTTATTTTGTCCCTAATTTTTTATTATCCATAATAGTAAACAATCCACATGGCCTTAATGAATGAACATTTATTAAATTTTTATATAGGGTCTAATTTTTTGTAGGTACCATTATAAAAACACTCATAATACATTCAAAAATAAATATATGAAATTTAAAAACAAGATAACACAAATTTATCCAAGTAGCATAACTACCTCTTTTGATTAAAAACACTGACCTATTTTTTCTAGTATAATAATAACTATTATACATAATATCTCTCATCCACTAGCCTTTTATATTCTTATATAGATAAGAGAGGATCTTAGGTTTAGGGTTAGGGTTTTTTTGAATAGATACGAATACAATAAGGCAAAACTATTATTATCATAAATAAAGTATTTATTTAATTGATAATATTTTTTAATAATAGGTTGTCAATAAGTATGCACCAATTAGTGCCTACCCATGAATTAAAAATAAATATGACAAGTATATCTTAAAACTGTAAAATACTGTATGAGTAATTTAATACACTAACTTCTTCCCTTAAGATGTAATTCGATGAAGGGAAGGACCAAATAATCAATGAACTATCCTACCTTGATGACACCTCCATTTACTCTGAAAAAGTTGTCTGAGATGAAGAAATTGAGCCTCAAGTAATGGTCTTATGAAGTTGTCCACAACCTAATCATTATTTTTAAAAATCATAACATCAATGGCCATGTCTTGTATAAATTTTCAAATATAATTCATGTGAATATAAATGTGCTTTGTACATTATTGTTCCACTAGGTTGTAAGAAATGTTGAAACACTCTAATTATCACACCAATGTGGTGTGGGTTGGGTCCATGGAAATACAAACTTTGAAATCAAGAACTGAATCTAAATTGGTTCATGACTGACAATAAAAGTTCCACTATACTTAGATTTAATAGTATAGAAATAATAGTAGTATAATTTTTGTTGGACAAGGTCAAGAGACTTGCCCCAAGATGATAAATATATCCCATGGTTGACTTTTAATTGTCTGGATATCTTGCCCCATAAATGTGTGCATAGTAAAAAAACTAATGTATTCCCACTAGATGTGTAACTTTAAATTTAATATTTTTATTTTGATTTATTCTCAATATAATAATTAGTAATACTTTGAAGATATTTTAGCATGTGTTTTTCATCATGCCAATGTATTTCATGGGGGTCATAATGGCATCATGATACCAATTTCATAATAAATTAAATATTAGGATGAGTATATATCAAGTAAATACGACTTTTCACTTTTTTTTATTATAGAGTGTACGACCACTTAAAGGAGTAGATCACTTTGTGAATATCTTGACTCTAGATTGATAAGGAGTTGATGTGAATTTGCAGTCTTTAAGTTGAAGTAGTTGAGTATATCTTGAGCATAGTTGGATTGATTAAAAAAATCTGTTATTATACTATAAACTATAAAAACCAAGGTCAAAATACAATCCCAAGTTAAGCATCTAAAAAACACTTCATTATACAAGCTCTCAAATCATGAATATTCTTGGTGGAACTCCTTATGATGATTATAATAGTCATCAACATAGAGGACCAAAATTAGGAGTCTTCCATATAATTTATTGGTGTATATTGTGGGGTCACAGGGACTCCATGTAAATCAAAATATGACTAAAAATATTTCAATATTTTCATACCAAGATCGAGAAGCTATTTCAAATTATACAACTATTTTTCAATATGCACACAAACCTAGAGTTTTCATTATGTATGAAACTAAGAGGTTAGGACATGTATATTTATTCTTGAAAGACTTATAAAATAAAGAAATTTTGACACCTATTAGATGTAATTCCTATCAATATGTTGCTACCAAGGAGAATACTAGCATGGTTGAGTGAATCTTGGAAACTAGAGAAAAAGTTTCAAAGTATTCAATGCCTTCAACTAGTGAAAAATATTTTAATACAAGATACAATTTGTATCTATCAATGGACCCATCTAATGCACACTTAGTGTGGTACACTCAACTTTACCTCACTATTTTTATTCATTTCAAAATTAGAACCAAGTCAAAACTATTTTTATTCTTCAGTGAAAGTTTTTCTTCTATCTTAACTATTTACCATTGGATATGCTTAGAAGTTTGATGATAAGTATTTGGATCATATGTCACTACCAACTATGTCAAATGTATAACATTGTATGAATTTTATAATATCATCCCACCTGGATCTCTTGGAATCCTTACCAATTCAATAACCTCATTATAAACTATGTGAACCCATTTTAGTAGAGATAATGTTGATTCTATAGGTGCATTTTGAATGTATTCTAGCATTGGCAGTGGAGGTGTTGATTTTCCCCCTTGTGGATCATCATATAAAATATAGTTACTCTTAGAATGGGAGTCATATAAAATATCTTATTTTTTAAAATAGACCTCATAAGTTGTGTCCAAATTGGCATATAGTAATGGAGGAGGAGGATTAGGATATGCTAATGTGAAAACCTAGGATTGTTCATAAAATAACACATCCCACTTGTAAATAAATTTAGTAGTTCTTAAAATAGGATGATGATAGGCCTTCACATCTTCACAGTAGATGAAAAACATATAAGGATGACCCTTCCTTTCTATTGCTTTGTGACTTATATCTAGAATGTCTAGCTATGCATTACATCCAAAAACTCAAAAAATCAAAACATCTAGGTTGACACCAAACCAATTTTATTTTGGAGTCATATTTTACACTAAAGAATGGGGACTATGATTTTGGATGTAGGTTTCATACTTAATTACCTTTACCTAATACTATGGAGGTAAGTATATGGAATGTACCATGCAATTCGCCAATTCCTTTAGTGTGAAGTGTTTGTGTTCAACACCATTTTTGACGGTTTTAGGATAAAATATGATGAAGTTGAATGATTTACTATTAAAAAAATCTAATGATATAATATTTGAAAAAAAATTCTCCATTATTTGTTTTGAGATGTTGAAATTTTTGTCTGAGAGGTTTTGAACAAGGGTCTTGAAAATTTTGAAATGTTGAAAGATTCAATTTTGTTTTTCATAAAGTCGACTCAAGCTATATGAGACAAGTCATCAGTGAATGTAAATACATATTTATGTTTATGAAAATAAATATTTAAAAATAACATAAGATCAATTTGAACCAACTATAATATTTCAATTGGTCTCAAGGATTTTCCTTTATGAAATGGATCCCTATGTTTTTTTTCCAAGTGTATAACTTGGCTAATGACATATTTGATAGAAAATTGTGATAAACCAATAGCCATATGATGCTTACCATGGTCCTACAATGAGTGATGGTTGAGGTGGCTAAAACGCTCATGCCAAAGTTTAATCAAGTCATTAGTACATGTAATCATGACATGTGAAGGTTAAGTGAACATAAATTTGTCAAATTTATACAAATGTGTTGGATGATCAACCTTTATGATGGCTAAAATATTAGATTGGTATTTGACATATTTAATGAAAACATTGGTAGGTGTAAAATCAATAGTTTTTCCTTGACTTGAATGTGTGATCTAATATATGGAGAGGAGGTTTGTAGACAAGTCTAGAGCATGTATAACTTTGTTGAGTGCACAATTCTTTTTCTCAAATATTTCTTCACCCTCAATAATAAGAGGATTACACATGCCCATAAAATAATCAATTGTGTGACATTGGTCAAAAATTTTAAATAGTGAGCCATCATGCACCATATGGTGAGAAATTTCTCTATCTTGAATCTATTCAAATATAGGTGATCATGTTTTTGAATAAAATTTTATTCTTATCTTGGGAGGGGGAAGCTTCATTTTTTTATCTTTACTTATAAGTATGTAGTTTTTTGAAACATTGATGTTTAACATGGCTTGGTTTGTTATACCAATTACAACACTCTTGGTCAATTTTGGTATTTACTTTACCTTTTCCTTTTCTGTGACTTGGTGAAAAATTCTATTGAATCAATTGATTGCCCTTAGCCTTATTATTTGCTTTCCATATTTTTATTGGAAAGGCCCTTAAATTTTCAAGAGTTGGGTTGTGATGTTGAATTAGTATCATTGACCAATGATGCCTATTTCTTAGGACCTTCAAGACATATTTACCCATTACAATTAAGTTTCTCATGTTCACTTTGAAGTTACTCACAAAACTTGTCAAAATTTAGTGACATGTATATAGACCCCATAGAGTCTTGATGTGTGCAATAGTTTGAAAAATTGATTAAGAATGAACCGATTTAGACAATATAGTTATAATGAGTTTTTCACCAGTCTTGGTTTCACTAGTATCAATGAGTAGAAGTCTTAAACACTTTGACTTGAGTTGTGAGCTACTCAATACAAGGATAGTTTTCTAGACTAAGAACACACTGAGATCATTTTCTAGCTAGAATGACCTCATATTATTATCACTATTTCCAAAAAATGGGTCCAAGGTAGTCAAAACTTATAAGGTTCCATGATGCCCTGAAAATAAAAAGTTAATCTAGGGGATACTAACCAAGGATGTATATAGCTTAGTCATAAAGATTTTTTCATTTTTTTCATTTGAGAAGATATAAAGATGAAGCTTATTCATTCATTGAAATGTGGTAAATTCATTTGATATGGAACACTTCAGTAATGTATCTTTTCCAACTAAAGTAGTTGGAACTTGACAAGGTTATCTTTTTGGCCACCTTTGATAGCATATAAAAATGAGTGTGAATTACAGATTTTGTTTTTGTATTCAAATAATTTTACAAAAAAGTGTTTCTAAAAATACATGTTAAAATGATCATATCATTGATAAAATTATAATGATGTAGTCATCCCATGGGTTTTCTCTGAAAAAGTGTTTATGAGATTGCAGATGTTTTTTCCTTACCTTTTTTTTTGAGAAATTGAAATCTCTATCAAAATGATAATCTTGATGAGAAAATCACAATGGTTTAATCTCCTTATGGCTTGAATAAAATTGAACTCATTTTATTTTTTATTCACATGGAAATGCTAATATGTGGATTTCCCACATGGATTAAAAAATTTTAAGCAACCCATTTTCTGTGAAATAAATCTCTCTAATTTTCCTTTATTTTTTATTTTAAAAAAACCCCAAATAAGGATACTTAAATTGAATCTTGAAAGGATATATTGTAACTAAAGCTAAATATACAATATAATTTGTAACAATGTAGATCTACCAAATATAGCATGTGTTATTTTTGAAAATACTAGGTTAAGGTTTGTTTGATATATAAGCTCTCTGATTGATGAATCTAAAGTCAAAAATAATGAATAGGCTAAGAAGGCATCAACTATAGAGGTTTCCATCATATTATAGATGTATTATACTGTCTCTAATATAAGTAGAGAGTAACTTTGTAGTGTTAACCACTTACTAGTGCACCATATAATCAAACAATCAAAATGATTCCTACTAGAAAAGAATATTCTTAGACACTCCCTATATACCCTAGGGCATGTGAAAGCTAATATTCATATAAAATGTTGTTTAATGGCTTGAGTATTTGGGCACACCTATCACACCATAGATCAAGTAAAACTGATTATCGTTTTGTAAAAAATGACAACTCTTATGAATTTTAAAACTATTAGAACACATTTCTAACCTAGGGTATTTATATTAAATAAATTTTCTTCAACCCGTAGTATTCCACTATGTTCATCAATATTTGATCATCCAAGATCTCATAAGGATGATTTTATAGCATAATCTTGGTTATTTGTAGTAAGCCACTAAATATGGGATTAAAATATGAAATGTAGTAAAAATCAAGTTGTCGATCTAAAAAATAATAAGATTTCCAAATATCTATAGAAATGAATGAAAAATGTAGATCTAATTTGTAAAGTTGCATGTAGAATGAGGTGAAGTTTTTATAGCTTTGATACTATATTAAACTTATAGATTTGATCCTTCATTATGTAAGCTATCCTAATATAAACACCCAAAATACACACATAAATAAATCTATAAAACCTTAACCATATCATTGAATATATAAGTAGATGCCATAATGGTACCTACTATATTTCAAGTTATGCCAAATCATCTATATTACAATTTAATTTTGGGGAGACCTTGGATACATGCCATGTAAAAAGTACCATCTACATTACTTGATCTATGAAATTTATGTATGAAGCTTATTCATACACATTCTCTATAGAAGAAGATTCTTTTAGATATTAAAAGATGACATAATTTACTAATAAGAATTAGGTGAAAGATCATTATATCATTCCCCCATCACAATCCATTCCATTATATCAAATGTTAACATATGATGTGGGAAAATCAAGTAAGATCGATGACACATACCCAATTATAACACATAAATTCAAAATACAACATGAGCCACAAGATAATATAGAGATAAGTGAAACCATTCCCAATATTCTTTTGGTAGTGAATTCAGAACAACAAGATGGCATGGTCATCGATTCTTATGACAGTAATGACGAAGATGTTGGGATTAGTTTTCACATTGTGTGAAAATAGGTATTTACAAAGAAGTGAATAGTAACTAGTTAAGCATTTACTATGAAATAAATAGCACTTACAGTTATGTAAGTTAGTAAATAATATATGTAACAATAATATATTTTTTAAATTGTTATACCCATGAGTCCATTAACAGGTGAATTGTTATTAGTCCTTCATATTATTTAGGACGTTGTTTTGTCTATTCCTTTGGCTATATAATAGCATTGTATTGCTGAATGAAATATAATTCAGTGAGTAATAATATTATCAATATGTTTTAAAATATTCTCTATGCATTGTTAAATGTGTGTTTGGCTCTTTGAATCCACAATAGTGGTATCAGAGCAGGTATGAGAGTTTTAATACGCTGCATAGTCAATTCTTAGAAGGCTTTATCAGTGTCATGTGGTCACTATGATCCTTTGTGCATCAGTTTTGATAAACGTATACACATAGATCACGTGGTTTCTAGAATTCTGTCTTACGCCCTCCATATCTACAAGTTTGCAATCAAATCTACTAGTCAATAATGTACATGACTTCTCCATGAAAATTTCCTCATGCCATGCATGTATTCACTGTTAGTAGATTGTATGCATTGCTCCATATTTATACAATCTTTTATCGCATACCACATGAGACTATTTCCAACAACAATTACGCAGTTGAGGAAGAGCAGCCAGTGAATAAAATAAAGATCAGTCTATGGCAGTCTAATTGTGTAGATTTATATGAAAGCTTGAGCACCAACAACAAAGCATTTAACATCATAAGTAAGGACCATTTGGATATTCAACTCACATGCAAGTATGTTTACACGGCTGCATCGTAGTATGCATTAATCTCTACATTTCTTTGATTTATGGTGCGTCTATCTTTAGATCAAATCCAGCCAAGGAAAGCATCGATATATTCTTCTAAATCTCATGTAAGGCATGGTGAAGAGTATGTAAACCTGGACGCTATTCGAATCAAGCATTCACGTTTGCGTTAGGAATTACATTCTCTATTTGGTATATCGAGTACCAGATATGTTTACACTTTGTTGATCTGCTACCAATCAAGGCTTATGCATACAAATTCTGTTCATGCAATCCACGTGCTCATAATTTCTCTTTCCATGCATCACAAATCAATCCAAGTCACCGGTTCGAGCTCGCCCTTCATTTCAATGTTCCATGCATTGAAGATCCAAACAAAGTTAAAAATGTTAGTACTTAAGTTATGATACATGTCAGTCAGTATTGTTTGTTTTTAACGGTCTTTATTTTACTTTGTTTAGATTTCTTAAGTTGTGGATGTCATTTAGTTCTAGAGTTGAATGTATTGGTCCATATCATAAGTCATTTAAAAATAATAAATTACTTTTTTATTTCGGTCTTAATCTAAGTTGTGAGTTTTACACTTTTAGTCTTTGGATTTGCAAAAAGTTATATTATAGAATAGAAATAGGTTTCATAATCATTTTTCAATATTTCTATTTGGTGAAGTTTTTTGCTTAGGTTATATGGTCACAAGTTTGATCATAATAATAATAAGTAAAGTCATATTTTTTAGTCTTTTCGTTCATGTGTATTTTGTTGAAGTCGATATAGTTAAAAGAGTTTTCTATGTTTTATATGGTTAATGACATTAAAAGATTAAAAAAAATTGTGTCATTTATGTCAATAGTTTTTGTTGTTGTCAAATCCAAGAGAGATATGGTTAGTAAAACCATAAAATTATTTTTGAGTCATTTTAAAAATATTTGTCTTATATAAAGTTATTTTCAAAAAGAGTCAAAGTCGTAAAAGATCAAAGTCATCAAACTTATTATCAAAAATTGTAAAAATAAATACTTTTTGCCTTATGACGCATTTTCACTTATACACAATGTCTGAAAAATGAGGGGGTTCCAATTTCTGTGGAAGCAACCTATAGAGAACCTGCTAGAACCATCAGATCATTTCAAAGACAAATTTGATGAGTAACCAATACGACCTACTAGAGGCTGGAGGATACTCAAAGGAATGAGGTCTTTTAGTAACCTCTCATTAGTTTCCAATGATGGGGCCACACCAATGCTTTGATGACCTTTATTTCAATTGTGTGCAATATGTTTGATTTCTTGCTTTGTGTGGTGGTTATATTTATTTTTTAGTATGTGTAAAAAATAAGAATAGTTATCCATGTTCACTTGTGAATACTATTCTCATGTAACCCTTTTTATATATTTATATTAGAGAATATTGATCTAAAAAGCATTGTAGCAATCATGATGAAAGGTTAGTCGTAAACCTGTGAAAACTATTTTTTAAGGTTAGTGGTGAATCTCATAAAATTATTTTATAAGATTAGTGGTGAACCTAAGAAAACCATGTTGTTGTTGGAATAATACATATTTAAGCTTACCTAGGGTTAATAGGGTAAGTTATTTATTACCGAGGGTTAATTTTATTTACCTCAGTTAATTTATTTTATTGTTGAGAATCTCTCAACAATATATTTGTTCGTAGTATGAGAAAACAAATAGTTTGTTTTCTCTATTTTGTAATCATTACAAATAGTTTGTTAACATGAAACAAACTATTTGTATTATAAATACTTTGCATTACATGGGAAATAAACAAGAGATTATTGGGAGGATACAGAGAAATTTGTAGATTATCACCTATTTTCTAGGTGTGACAAATTTATTTATTCTCTGAAAATATTTACAGGTTATTTGTTGTGGGTTCTTTCTCTTGGATTGATCTTATGGATCCTATGTATCTCCTGCTAATTCCTTCATGGTATCGGAGCTTGGAGTTTCAATTGAAGATCATCTTCTATGCAATTTTTCATTTGTTAACACATTCAAAAACATTATTTTATTGATGTGTTACAGATATTTTTTATTCTCTCAAAATCTGGTTCTTGTTTACACATTTTTTTTAAAAATTTTACACTTTATGCTCATTAAATGACCGTAAAATTTTCTAAAATTAGATTTTTTTCATAGAGGCATAGGAAATCAAGTCAGGAATCCATTTCAATTTTAAATTTCTCATTTGGATCAGGACGTACAGCTCTTCCATTCAAAAACTTGCTGACTAGTTCCTGTTGGCAGACTGTTGGTAGACTGCAGTACCTGTCTATTTTTCTAATGTGGCAGATCGTACAGTTGACATTTTTAGAATCTGAGACCTATTAATGAAATATTACTGTTATATATTTCTATCCATATAAATTTTGATGAATTTGGATCAGGCCATACAATGTTTTGGAAGCCAACAACAGGAATTAAAAACAATCTTTTTGTCTGCTGTATAGCCATACAAATTTCTCATTTTTGAACGCCTTATTCTATATAAAATAAAAATCTTAAAATTTCATGTGATATAATACTTTCAAAGCTTTCATTTCATGCTGAGAAGGATAGATTTTGACCAAGATGTATAGTCCTTTTGGCAGATCCAGTGGAGCCATTTTGCATTGCTGAAAGGTGTTTTTCTTTGGCTGTGTTTACAAAAAATTTCTCAAATATTTCCCTAACCACCACACCTTGCTGAAAAAAGAGTTTTTTTTTTTATAAAACCAAAGATTATTCAGCTTTTATCTCACACGTGTGAGTCATTTTTGGCTTTTTATTATTATTTTTTTAATTTTTAGTGGTTTAAATGCAAGGCTCTAGCTTTGAAAGTTCAAATTTGACTTTGCTAAAGTGGCTAGAGATATTTTGTTAAAAATTTTTAGGGAGGAGGTCTTGGGGTCAAATCCCCCTACATTTTTTTTGCATAAAGCCATTTTTTAAATTTTTTATAATCCAAGGCAAAACTTTTTTTTTCATCGAGAGACGTTAAATTGTAACGGGAGGAGTGTTTTTTTTAGGAAAAACAAATGTCTAGGTTGTTCTTGTCAACATCATCATCTTCCTTAGGAATGAAATCTCGATTGTTTGAACCTCTAAACTCTACAAATTACCATGTTTGGAAGCCAAAAATGCAATACCTCTTTCAATCAAAGGGCTTATGGAGATTTTTTTCTGAAACGACACCTACAACATTCACCACTAAAAAAGACATATGCATATGGTTGTAAGCAAGATGAGGCTCTTGGATTGATTTGCCTCAACATCTCAGATAATCTTCAATTTCACATTGTAGATGCTACTACGCCAAAAGAGGTATGGGAAAAATTTAAAAACCTATTTGGCAAAGTTAATGAGTTTAAAATTTTGCAATTAGATGCAGAATTGAGTACTCTCTCTCCATCAAATTTCCCTTCAATAGATGAATTCTTGGCAAAATTCAAATTTATAAGGTCACAGTTTAAAGCTGGTGACAAGGATAAAAGTGATCAAGAGTGCATTTTCATGATTTTAATGTTTTTTCCTCTGCTTTTTATACTATGATGGATACATTAGGTGATGAATTCAAATGGCCTTCCTTTGAAGTTTTTTGTGAAAGATTGACTAGGGAGCAAACAAAATTAATGGCCTTAGATGCTCTACCTGGTCCTAGTCATGTTCTAGTTGCTAATTCTTCTAAAGTAAAACCATCACCTAAATCTAAAAATCAAGCACCTTCAAATAACCCTCCAGAGTCCACCACCCAAACACCTCATCATTGTAAATCTATTAAGACCAAAAAGTCCTTTAAGCAAAAGAAGAAAACATTTGGTCCATGTAATTTTTTTGATGGTCCTAATCATGATGAAAGTAGATGTTTTAAGAAGATGGAAGCATTAGAGGCAGCGGTCAGACAACACAAAATTTTCATTCCGTCTCCATCTCCTTCTACTTCTGTAGGAAAAGGGAAAGCACTTTCAGCTAGGGCTATATCTTCATGTCATGATCAGTGGATTTTTGACTCAGGTGCTTCTCATCATCTCACACATTCTAAGGATCTATTGTCTTCTCTTACATATTAAGTACATCACATATTATTATGGGTAACTCTTCATAGATTGAAGTTTTGGGATCAGGTACTATTGATAAACAAGATTGATGTTTTAACAATGTATTACTTGTACCCCAAATCTCTTCTAATCTTCTCTCTGTATATCAAATATGTAATTCTGGTACTAGTAAAACTGTGGAGTTTACTTCACATGATGTTGTAATAAGAGAATGTAATGATCCTAGTGAGATAGTTGCTACAGGCACAACAGACCATACTGCAAGACTCTATACTTTTGATAATTTTGAGTCTTTTATATCTTCTAGTTCTTCACTTATAACACATGGTAATAATCTCAAAAAATTGTGGCATGAGATATTAGGACATTTGAGTTATAGATTTATGCAACAAATGAGTACAAAACATCTTGTAAAAGGCCTTCCTAAGGTCTCATTTATTGATGGGGTGTGTCCTGGTTGTCTAGTTGGTAAACAACACTAGGATCCATTTCCAATTGGTAAGGCCACATGTGCAAATGCACCCTTAGAGTTGGTTCATAGTGATTTGATGACTTTTCCAACTTGTTCTTCTTTAGGGGCTAAATATGCACTCACATTCATTGATGATTTCACTCGTAAAACTTGGGTATATTTTCTCAAGTTGAAAAGTGAAGTTTTCGAGACTTTTAAGGCCTTCAAAGCCTTTGTTGAAAAACAATCATCTCTTCCTCCTAAGAAGATACACACTGACAATGGGGGGGAATATGACAGTAATGATTTCTATGATTTTTGTATTGAGCATGGGATACAACACCAATTTACTATACCACACACTCCTCAACAAAATGGTGTAGTAGAGAGGAAGAATTAAACATTAAAAGAGATGGCTAATTGTATGATTCACTCTAAAAATTTGGGTCCACAATATTGGGTTGAAGCTGTAAATTGTGCAAACTACATTCAAAACCATATGCCTCACAAAGTTGTGCAAAATATGACACCAAAAGAAGCTTGGTTTGGGATCAAGCCTGATATTTCAGATTTTTGCATCTTTGGGAGTCAAGCATGGGCATTCGTTCCTGATGACAAACGTAAAGCATTGGAGAAGAAAATACAACCACTCATTCTTGTTGGCTATTGTGAAGATGTAAAAGCCTATCGTCTTTTTGATCTTGTCACACATGATGTGTTGTTTTGATGGGATGTTCAGGTTGATGAGCTACCCACTCCACAGGAGTGTACATCTAGTTCTTCTTTTCTCCCTCCTTCTATTGAGGATAGTGAGGATTTTCTTTCTAGTGTTGATGATGATGATGATGATGATGATGATGATGATGCACTTGTTTAGCCACCACAGCCATCTTCTTCACCACCTTTGCCCAAGTGGGCAAAGAGCACTCTATAGGCAGCTGGTTCTTTTGTTGGTGATCCATCTAATTCTCGTCGCACTTGCTCACATACATCTGGTGTTTCTCTTTTGGGACAAGCTTGCATAGATGATCCAGTGTTATTTTTTGAGGCTATTGGTATACTCGAGTGGGATGTTGCTATGTATGATGAGTATTCTTCATTGATGAAGAATGATACTTGGGATTTTGTCCCTCTTCCTAAGGGAAGAAAACTTGTAAAATGTAAATGGGTCTATAGGACCAAATATGTTGCAGATGGATCAATAGATAAGTACAAAGCTAGATTAGTAGCTAAGGGTTTTTCACAGGTTGAAGGGGTTGATTACTCTGAGACCTTTACCCCTGTAGCTAAGATGGATTCTATTCAGCTTGTATTCTCTCTTGTTGCTTCACATTCTTGGTCAATTTTTTAGATGGATGTGAAGAGTGCTTTCTTGTATGGTGATCTTCATGAGGAGATCTATATGCAGCAGCCTCCAAGATTTGTGTAGGACTCATCATTGGTCTGTAGACTCCATCGTTCTCTTTATGGCCTCAAACAAGCTCCTAGAGCTTGGTACGAGAAGATGGATAGTTTTATTTTGAGTTCTAGTTTTATTCGTTGTGAGTCAGATCACAATATATACATCCTAAAGCAAGGTGAGGAGCTTGTCATTTTGGTTTTGTATGTTGATGATCTCATCCTCACTGACAGTTCAGATTCCTTGATACATGACATCAAGGACAAGTTGGCAGATAGGTTTGATATGATGGATCTGGGACTTCTACATTATTTTCTTGGTCTTCAAGTTTTTCAGTCTTCTAAGGGCATCTCTATTGGACAACAGAAGTATGCGACAGATCTTCTTCATTGATTTGGCATGGCTGATTGTAAGCCTGCCCCCACTCCATATCAATCAAGTATTGTGTTGTCTACCACTTGTATGACTCCTCTTGTTGATTCCACTTTGTATAGGCAACTTGTAGGTAGTCTTTTATACCTAACTCATACCCGTCTTGACATCACATTTGCTATGAACCTTGTCTCTCAATTCTCACATGAGTCTCATGAGATTCAATGGCAAGTATCCAAGTGTAATTTGTGCTACATTCGGGGAACCACTCAATTTGGTATACATTACACACCACAGAGTTCTACACAACTTGCTAGATACACTAACTCTGATTGGGTTGGTGATGTTGACACTCGTAAGTCCCCTTGTGGATTTGTTTTCACACTTGGTTCAGGTCCAGTTGCTTGGGCATGCAAAAAGTAGACTGCTATTGCATTGTCCTCTACTGAGGCTTAGTATCGAGGTGCTGTCAATGCTAGTCATGAGATACTTTGGCTTCGATAGTTGCTTGGAGAGTTTGGCTTCACACAGCAGGGTCCTACTACTCTTTGGTGTGACAACCAAAGTGTGATTGATATTTCATGCAATCCCATTGAGCATCAGTAGATAAAACATATTGAGATTCACATGCACTTCATTCAACATCTTATTCAGGATGGATTTCTTTCTTTGGAGTTTGTGCCTACATCTGAGCAGATTACAGACATCTTCACTAAACCTTTGGCTTCTCCTCATTATCATCAATTGCGAGTGATACTTAGGGTGAAGGAATTTTTCCTTTGGGGGGATTTCTAATGAATTCCTTCATTCCTTTATTTTTCATAAATTTTGATTGGTTTGTACATGGGTACCTTATCAAGCCTAGTAGTTGGGACCCATCTTTGTTTGTCATTCTCCCTATGTTTCGCTTAAGGGAGGGTGTTGTAATAATGCATATTTAAGCTTACATAGTGTTAATAGGCTAAGTTATTTATTACCGAGGGTTAATTTTGTTTACCTTGGTTAATTTATTTTATTGTTGAGAATTTCTCAACAATATATTTGTTCGTAGTATGAGAAAACAAATAGTTTGTTTTCTCTATTTTGTAATCATTACAAATAGTTTGTTAACATGAAACAAACTATTTGTATTATAAATTCTTTGCATTATATGGGAAATAAATGGGAGATTATTGAGAGGATACAGAGAAATTTGTAGATTATCACCTATTTTCTAGGTGTGACAAATTTATTTATTCTCTAGAAATATTTGTAGGTTATTTGTTGTGGGTTCTTTTTCTTGGATTGATCTTGTGGATCTTGTGTTTCTCCTACTAATTCCTTCAGTTGTAAGGCTAGTGGTGAACTTGAGAAAATATTTTTTTAAGATTACTGGTGAACCTATGAAAACCATTTTGGAAGATTATTGGTGAACCTAAAAAACTAATTAAAGATGAGTGTGAAGGAAGAGATGTGCGATGGCACATGTATATGGAGAAGATCATGAGCACATGGAGGTGTAGGATGTTACAATAAAAAAAAGGATATATTGTACCATGTAAAAACATTGGGGGGAATTTTGGGATTAGTTTTCACATTGTGTGAAGATAGGTATTTATGAAGAAGTAAATAGTAATTGATTGAGTATTTACCATAAAGTAAATAGTACTTATAGTTATGTAAGTTAGTAAATAATATATTATTGTTATGTAACAATAATATATTTGTTAATTTGTTATACTTGTGAGTCTATTAATGAGTGAATTATTATTAGTCTTTCTTATTATTTAGGAAGTTGTTTTTCCTATTCCTTTGGCTATATAATAGCCATTGTATTATTGAATGAAATATAATTCAGTGAGTAATAATATTATTAGTATGTTATAAAATATTCTCTATGCATTGTTAAATCTATGTTTGGCTCTTTGAATCCAAAATAAAAGATACCAATAGGAAAAATACGTATATGATATTTTATGCAAATTAAATTTTAATCATTCAGATGAATACTTATCTGATACATTGTTCAACATTGTTGGCATTGGAGAAAATTAGGATGATTCATATATGAAAAAATGGACAACTCAAAAATTACTACACAATCAAAATATTTCAAGCGTAAAGAAAAACAAAAAATATTAGACCATTAGTACACTAAAAAATAAACAATAGTTTCAATATCATATCAGACTAGAATTATCAAAGGGAAAAGTCAACACACAAGCAAACCCTTGTAAAGTTAAGCATGACTAGGGTACAAGGACTGTTATAAAGTTAACACTATCATAATGTTTATGAGTGAAATTTAGTGAATAATGTGGAGGTGATAGACACCAAATAACTGATAGCCTTATGAATAAAAAATCTTAAATATAGACCAATCATAATATAACAAATGTTACTTCATCATAACTTTTTTACATTACCATCTACTAGACATCAAGTAGTGGGATGAATTTCACATAAGGAATAAAAATCATATTGTGATTACCATAAAATCATGGGAAATGACATAGATCATTATAAATAACTTCATAAGAAGATTGAAATATATAAGTGAATGCATTATTAAGGTGAGACAAGATCATAAAGAACAAATTACATTAAATTCAAAAAAAAAAAAAGTTGCAATAATTTTGTACTAAGTGGTAGCTATACTAGAATCATATTTCATAAATACACTTTATACACTTTAATGGAGTATATAAATTATAGTATCAATTTACTCAAAAGGTTAGGTCTTTTGAATAGATTCATGTAAAATATAATTTCAACTTGCAATTGTAAAATATTTTTAAAAATGTCTTAAAGTTTAAGTCTGTTTCTAACTTAAATTGTATTCATATATTATATTACAAATATATTGAGGGAAAATAATACATTTTTGTTCAAATAAATTGATTTTGTATGGCTTATGTCATAGTATTCTCAAGATTTTTATTATCATTTGCTAATGGTTATACATTCTCTAGGTGATAGGCAATCAACATTTAAGACTTTGCAGTTTCTTGATATTAATATTAATCTATACATTTTAATTTTGAAACAATTTAAAATAAGTGGAATAGTTGAATATAGGTGGCCAAAATATCTTCAATTAGTTGCTGACCTAAATTTTTGAATCACCTAGAGTTATTTCAAAACTTTAGATCAGAATCTACACAATAATATATTCCATTGGGTGAGGAAAATACTCTCCCTTTCCATTATGTAATTGAATAATGGTACAAGTTACTGCCTAAAATTATCTTCATAGATATAGTTTTAATTATTAATTTATCCAAATATTACACATACGAATAATTTACACTTCTTATACACTTCAAAGTAATCAAACACAAAGTATAACAACCATTTATGGCTAGGAAAAATGAGACAACATGAACAAAGACCCAATCTTGAAAACTAAAATGTGAATCTTACTTCAAGACTTCTCACTAACTTCGTTTATGATGTCTCTACCTTAAAAATAGACTAAACTTATGCCCATCCACCTTAGAACCTATTAAAGACTCCAAATGATATGTTGCTAAGATTAATAAGCATTTATAACCACTCCTCTACTTGCATTTTGGATGGTATCTCCTCAACTTGGTTAATGAGTCATCCTTGTCAATATTGAAGTTGATGTCTCATGGTTTATCATTAATATTATGTACATACCTTATTATTTATTCTACCATATCTAATTTTATATATTTTGTACTTACAATTATCTTTGAACCTTTTTTCTCTTTGTGGGTATCATTACCATCATGTTGTATCATGATTTTATTTCCTTTATGTAAAAAGGAAATGTATTTATTTATTGTATTTAGTATGGTTCACATCTAATGTAAACATTATTTTCCCAATTTAAAAGTCACCTAATGGGATGAGGCATAACCCATAGGTATGTATCAGCAACATTTTATCCACAAGTGATGGGTGAAATAATATATGTAACAGATTCTCTAAACTATGTGCCATATTATAATTCATTGATGTCATGTCCCAACTATTGTAAACTTATAATATTGATTATGGTTTACCATTTGTCTCCATCAATCAATATTTTTTCCCAATAGTCAATCTATATGTATGATTTGATGGTCAATGCATATTAGTGTGGATGGTTATAAGTTCTCCTTGTTGTCTTTGTAGATGTTATCCTTTTAGAACTTAATGTGAATTATTCATGATAATATGGAATCACCTTAATAATATCATCTCTCTAATTTATTTGAATATTATTTTTAGTGTCTCACAATGATTTTGTCATCTCCCATAATTTTATGTAATCACAACATGATTTTCCTTCTTATGTGAAGGTCATCCCACTGCTCATGTCTAGTAGATGGCAATGTAGCCAATTTGTCGTCAAGTAACATTTAAAATATTGTTCTTAGTCTATATTGAATATTTTTTTTATATGTAATGGTGTTAGTTATTTTTTATCTAGCATGTCCACATTATTCACTCAATTATGCTTACAATATTTATGACAATGGGTATCATATTACTATCCTTAAGCCTTAGTCATGTTTGAATTTATGAGGGGTTACATTAGCTATTTGATAATTATGGTGTGATGTGATATTAAAAATATTGTTTGTATACCTAATAAATTTATGATCTAATATTTTTGTATTTTATTTCCCCTTATAATAGTGTGAATCAGTAGGAATTTTTGAGTTATCCCCTTTTGTTATATATGATTCATCAAAATATTCTCCAATGCTAACATGTGTGAATGAAGTATGAGATAAGTATTCATATAAAGGATTTAAGTTTAGATTTCATCAATGATCATGTGTATGTTTTCATATTTGTATCATCATCATCATCATCATCACCATCATCATCATCATCATCATCATCATCATCATCATCATCATCATCATCATCATCATCATCATCATCATCATCATCATCATCATCATCACTGTCATAATAATCTTTTATAATTCCATCTTTTTGTTTTGAATTTACCACCAACAGAAGATCGAGAATGGTTTCACTTTGCTATATACCAAATTGTGTTTCATTTTTTATTTTTTATTTATGTTTCATAATTGGTTATGTTTCATTGACCCTACTTCATTCTCCCACCTCACATTTAGGAATTAATCTACTGGAATGGGTTGTGATGGGGGAAAGATAAAATTATATTCAACGTGATTCTTATTGGTAGATTACATCTTCTTACACTATATGAAAGGATCATTGTCTATGGGTAATGTGAAGCAGAGAAACTCTTTCATTATCTTCTATACCCAACTTTGACACCTACAAAAACAAATCTTGCATTCAATATTTTATCTTCTTTTTTTTATTTGACAACCCTCTCTTAGGGTCTAATGTCATTCTCTTATATGATCTTTGAATTGGATTCTTGAATGCTTTCCTTTCACCCATTCACTAAATTGTATTCATACATCTCATTCTACTTCACTTCTCACTCCCTTTTTGCCATCTCATACAATAACCAATAGGCTTCAAGATTCTCTAGGTTCAAACACCTCAGTTATTGAATGAGGACTTACACACACACACACACACACACACACACACACACACACACACACACACACACACACACACACACACACACACACACACACACACACACACACACACACACACACACACACACACACACACACACACACACACACACACACATAATTCATCATCGATTATATATTTTAGGTTTATTATACCTATTTAAATTCACTTCACACTTTCTCTCACAATCTCAAGTTCCTTCTACACTCCTTACACCCTCAATGCTACTTCATTACTACTAGCCTTTTTTATACATTTTCTTTCTATACAGACAAGTATAGTTCTATATTGAGAAAAAAATACATATTATGCTACCCTCCATTCCATTTTACTTCTCAATGAAATTTTAATACTTAAATCCTTTACTAGATACCTTTTCTCTCACTAGTACATATACTTAATTAGGTCTCTTTAGCCCATTTCATACACAGTCTATTCATTTTCATACCTCCAATTTCTATAACATACTAAATCTTGAAAAATCTAATTTTACATGATAAGATCCTTAAAACTACAAATTTTTGTCAATTTTCATTAATTACAATAATAGATATTCCAGTTTTTGCCTTCTAACCCTAATCTAGGGTTTTCTGAGTCTATGACAGGCCCAAGAGCACTCATTTGAGGTTTAGATGATTATTTGGGATTCAAAAATTCCAAAAGACCATAATAATGTATATTAAACATAATTCCACATTTTCCAAGACTTAATTTCTTTGCATAACCTCTAACCACATTCAAAATATGAAACTCACAGTGCTTTATGAAAATAATATGCCTGTTAATAAGAATATATAGGGTTTTGATATTAAGTAACCTTACCTAAAGGCATTGAGGAATGCCATAAACATTATCATCCTTTAAATTTTATTTCAACACTATCTTTTCATTACAACCAACTCCACATTATTTTCTACTCAAATATTCAGACTTGTTTGTTTAACTGTCTTACTAAATAGGGTACTCACAAGTTGCAATGAACTCTTATTCTTAGTAGGAGTAAACCATAATTTAAATGCATGAAAATTAAACTAATTTTCTAGTTTTAATCCTAAAATATCATGGAATTACTTCATACCTATTTCAAATGGATTCCTTCTTCATGATCCTCCTAGCTTTAATGAACACAAATAGAGTTCCTGTTATAGTTCTACAATACACTATCCAATTTAAGTTTCATTAAAAACTAACGCTTATAAAAACTTTAAGATTATAAAAACATAAATTTATGTTCCTAAAACAATCATGATACATGGATATATAAATAACACTTTAACCTTTCAACTTTATTGATTCTTTGTTTATATACATTAACAACTCTATTTTAAGGATAAAATACAAAGTTTAAAATTTATTCCTATCTCTTCCTACTCTATACCTCTATCTCTCCAAATATTAACTGAATCCCAAATTCCTACTTGAATTCTCTTACAAGACTAACTTTTACATCAATCCAAAACTCATTACTTTACATGGGAAATTACCTTCCTTACATAAATAACTTTTGACAAATAAATTTAAAAGTCTTTACATTCAATATTATTAGATTTATTCCACCTCATTTATGTAAATCCAATTAATAAAACTATCTATACTCATTTACGACCTTATGAAAAAAATTTAAAACATGACATTACTTGACACTACTCAAAAGACTTCCTAAACAAGCTAACATAGTTCAAATTTTCAAATGCCCATTTCGGTGGAAAAATGCCAAAGGGACATCAAAGTATACTAAAAAATCCTTATAAAGACTCTAATGCCTTATAATACATGATAAGATACCAAAGACACTTATACATGATCATCTTTACATAATTTACTTGATGCCCCTACATTATACTCCTGGGGAAGAAATAAAATGAACTCAAGTGAATTCTTGAATGCTTCTTCTATGTCTTCCAATTCATGACTCTTAGATTATCCTTGTATTCTAATGCTCATTAATTTTTCATCTTCTCTTCTTATTTTCTCTCATGATTACCTATATTAAATACCATCCAAATTCCTTTATTGTAACGCTTACTAGTATCAACTTGTACTTATTGTGTATTCACTCTTTCTTCTTTACCTCTATCAGATGGGATGATCATGCCCCAAACCACTATTATTGTACTGATATAAATAATGATTCCTCTTTCTATACTTTGTCTTTCATAATGTGAATCTAACATATTTCAACTACCTTCTCTTCATTTTTCATCATCCAATTGTTCAACCTCTTTTGGGTAACACAAAATTATGTCACCATACTCTGTTATCCAATCAATTTGTTCCTCATCATTATCATGCTGATCATGCTTCCATATTCTTCATTTGCACTCAAATATTTACCTATATACACATATTTCAATAAATCCTTATTTAAATTTTAATTAGGGTCCCTTTGGCATTTTCTTACCAAAACCCTTGATTTGAATTTTCAAAACATTCTTGTTAAGTTTAAGAGATCTCAATCTTGTTTCAAGATGTCTCAACATTTTAGTTTGATGGTTAGGTTATAATAAAGGGTGATGGGTGATTTAACATCCACATGAATCACATGATGAGTCATATTTATTAGTATGCTATTGGTTACATAGTTTACTCACTCCTAGCATATAAAAAGGATGTCAAAAGTTACTTATGATGATTTAGGAGTCTTTTTGAATAGATAGTTATTTGGAGTTGGAGTAATTCAAGGTAAGAGATAATTATGGGGATGGATTTGAAAGTTTAAAGAAACAAACCCAAGAATAAGATTAGACAATACTTTATGTGGAGAGAATTATATTGGTAAGCCCTGTACCTTTTGTGTAAACAACAATATTGAAGGTATAAACAGAGCATGTGAAGGATACATTAATAAAGATATGTTTTATTGATTTGTGGAGATTTTTTAAGTTGATCCCATATGATGTGAATTTCTTATATTATTTGAATTTATTTCAAATGTATGGCTAAAATTCTCAAGATAAACCTTGTTTTTCCCTCTATTGTTAAACTCTATGTTTTAAAGATTGAAAGTGTGTTTTTGAAAGTGAAAGATCTGGTGTAAGGAGATAGAATAGTGTTTTGATAAGAGTATAACTAAATAAATTGAATGATTTTTGGTATGAATCATTAAGTTCTCAATATTTATTTGTGATAATGTCATGCTAACCCTGTAGGAGTCTATGAATCACACACAATCCAATGTAGACTTGAATATAAGATGGCAATGGAGACTATTACAATGGTTGTTTTCATAATAAGTATATGGTAGAGATAGGTAAAGAATTTATACAATAACAAAATAATGTTGAAGTTGTTTGAAACTCTGGAATTATAAATTAAGTCCTTTTGATAGGAAAAGTCTGTGTTGTGCAACATAGTCAAGAAAAAAATCATGTGAAAGAAGCCAATAAAGGTGTCAAGAAGATAATCCATCTCTTGAAAAATATTTTAGGTCATTTCAAATACCTTAAAACCCATTCAAAATAGTTTTAAAGTTTATGAAATGATTATAAGAGATTTATAACCCTCCTCGATTCTTATATTCTTTTATAAACCTTGTGTTAGGGATTCTGCTCAAAATTGTGGATTATGAGAGTTTTAAATAGTAAAAACCTTTAAAATTTTGTGAATTGAAGGGTTTTCAGGTAATTTGAGATATTTTAAATTTTTTAGTTTGATAACATACGTACAAGTGTAAAATAGAGAGTCTCTATGTTAGACAGGGCAGTGGGACCAGTGTGTGTAGTAAAAAACTAGTTGAAGGGTTTGAATAGTTCTCAAGTGATCTAATAAGACTTTTTAAAAATTATATTGATGATAAGAAACTGTAAAGATTTAACAATGAAATAAAAGATAAGTTTTGAAACCAAGAAAAAGGATCAGATCTAGGTAGTAGGGATAAGTGTTGGTGAGTGTGTTTCTTGTTTTCACCCATGAAATATAAATTTGATGATGACCTCTACATCATAATACATATGTGTATCCTTTATACATAAATTTTATACATATGTGTAATGTAGATGGTATTTATTCCATGGCATGTATCCAGGATTTCTAAAAAATCAAGTTGTAATATGAATGATTATGCATTGTTAAGAAAACATACATTCCTACATGTTCAAGTAAAAAAATTATAGAAATAAAAAATCTAAAAAAAATAAAAAAATAGGAGAGAACAAACCACAACACTAGATATACATGGAAACCCTATTAAATTAGTTGGAGAAAACCCATGGGGGAAAGGCATAATCTAGACTTCATATTCATCAACAACACTCTCTTTACACATATCCTCTCATCAACTCCTTTCTAGTTCTAACACTAAGCGCTCAGGTGAACAAAGCTTAAATCTAAGATTTCCATGATCTAACCTCTAAGCTATAACATACAACCCTTACAAGCATCTAAGGGATCTCCAATAGTATCTACCTTTATCTCCATAGGCTGATCTAACAAACCTCCAAGATCCATATCCAAGGTTCCATTACATGCACCTAGGTGAGCTAAGTGTAACATCCTTTTAGGCTCTAACCTCCAAATTGCATGTGACTCTTACAACTTAAGCATCTAGGTGAGTTAGGCTTACAAGCCTTATACACTCTAAATTTTTATCATGCAAGCACAAGCTTAAAAGGATCCAAATGATCCTCTAATAGGATTAATCCACCAAGGGCTCCCCAAATGGGATAATCATTACAAATAATTACATAATTTACAATGAGAAAGAGAGATGAGAGAGAAAATATGGTACCACATTTGAGTGGGATCAATAGTAACCCACTAAATCCACTTATATGCACCATTGTGCATAAGCCAAAATCCACCCCATGTGATTTGGAGAAAAATGTTCCACTCTCATAGTGGGGGTGTCATTTAGTATCCATTCTATTTTTCATCATGTACAAAAGTCTCTAAAGTGGATTCTCTACCAGACATGAACAAGTTCCACCTCCATGTGGCTCCAACCATTGTCCCTCACTCCACAAGTGAGGACAACAAACACTAATGCTCTTGTTGTCTTCTTCTCCAAGGGTCAAAAAAGTGGATGACCCACTTTAGACAAGATTAAAACCACCCCATGTGACTCTAAGAATTTCACCCCACTCACACATATAAAGCCAATCTATAATAGTGCATTCTTGTTTTCTTATTACATGTGACCACACAAGTCCAAAATGTGTTACAATCACCTTTTCAATTTATCTACACATGTGAATCACGGGTCTCCTTATAAATTCAACCCATACTTGAAATCTTATCTTGTATACCATGTGACAATCTACATGTGGCTCACTAAGGAGAAAAACTCATGTCCTCTAGTGGAGTACTATGCCCCAGACTTGTCACATCATCTTGATCACATCTTTGGACCCTCCATGGGCCCACTACCATGTCACCTTCTTGTACATCACCTACATGCCATGTCACTTGCATGCCAACTCATTTGCACACTTGCATGTAACATCACCTACATGTCATGTGAGAATGAATAGTGATAGTGAATGGTACCCATGAATATTAATCATGAATAGTGACCTATGAATAGTACCCATAAATAGTACTCATGAATGGTGATATGTGAATATTAGCTTCATGCCCAACATGCATAACCTAAAATACTTTAGGTATGATTTTGGGGCCTACTTGTTATCCACTGATATTGTTCCAAGTACTTGGTGATGAGTATTGTCAAATATTTTGATGTTTTTTTTTTTGTGATTTTCAATATTATCCATATGGATTCATAATTTTTGAAATAATTTTATGTTACAGATATTTAATTCAAAACTATTATCCACCAATATTCCATTAAAAAAAATTATCATGCAGTTTCACTTGAATAAACAGTGGAAATTTTACTTTATTATTTATTGTGTGGGTAAATCTTATTTGTCAAAGGTCATGTATTTTTATATATCCTTTTATGTATTCATGATATAATCAAAATAGGTCAATTGTGTATCACTAGAGAGATTTTTCACAAGCAATGATTCAAATAATATGTCCTTATAAATTGTTTATCTCTTTAATAAATCAAGAATATAAATCTTAGGATGGGTGCTATTTAGTTGATAAATTATGTCGTATCATTTGGGTTGATTAGATTTATTTATGGGAGGTGGAGGGAATTGAGGTAGAAAATGTTGAGTACCTTAATTCTACCATACATGGTGGTGTGTCCTACCTATTTGAGTGGTGACAACATAAACTAAAAAATACAAAATAAGTTATGGGGAAGTAATGCAAACATGATAGTATCTGGCACCACTAAGAGTTCTAGGTGAGGAGGAACAAAAGGAATAACGCTTTCCCTTTATCATTTGGTGACTTAAAAAGAAGCAACTTAGATTTGATGTTTCAATAGTATGAGTTAAATAAATCTTGATATTGTTTAATATTAATTTTATTCTTATTAGTGTATATAGATTTGATCCATATGATTACATCATTGATCCAAATTATACATATAAAAGGAGAACAATATTAAAATATTAAAATCATGTATTGAGTCATAAAATAGACCATATATTCATTCATTAGAGCCATGTGTATTTTTTACTATTAGGGATAATCACAAATTAGGGCCAAAATAAAACATGAAGGCATAAAACCCTATGAAAACTCTAGAAAGAGAAACCCCTAATGGAAACCAAGGGTTTGGAAATGTTAAATCAATATATGGGTTCAAAATTCTATTTTACCCTAATTTAGATTTTGCAACACTAATTAAGATAAAAAAATTAATGTACTTCAGATTGTAAAGTATGATAATTAAGTATAAATATGAATGTAAACTATTAAAATAGATTTGACAAGTAGCATATGCTAAATATGGAAAGTACTAAAGAGATCAAGATACTTAACTTTTTTTATTTATTAAATAATTATGAATAACTTTTGAGAGTGGTATAGGGATAGAAACAAGTTGATAAGTGATTTGGATACAAAAATGACTATTTATGCATGTAGATTCACTAAGGTTATGCTAGGTTAGATTTTTTGATGTTAGTGACTAAGGTTAGTGTTACTATCCTAGGATAATTTGTCTCATTTTGGCCATATAATCAAATGAGACTACTTTTGACACCTCTATATGTGTGATTTTGATGCTTGAATGTGTAACTCTAGAAACCAATTTCCTTCTCGTTGAAACCCTAAATCACTTATGAGGGGTAGAAAATTATAAAAAAATGGAAGTGTAATGGGCTAAGATGACCCAAATCACCACATTTGATGATTAATTATTGCCTACATATCCAATACTCCGAAGAGGGAATTAAAGCCACATGTAGTGATTCCCCTTAATTCGAATGGGTAACTATGTTCCTTTGCTATATAAATTCACCTACAATTTGGAAAATCTATGAAAACTTTGATATATGAATTATTTTTGGAATACTTATATTTATCAAACTTATTTATTGTTCTAATTTTAACATTATTGTTAATAAAGAGAGGGTTTAGATAATAATTTTGATTTTTATGTAATTTTGAAACATATGTCATAATTCAAAAACATAATCAACATTTTTAGAGAAAGATGATGATAACCATGGAAAAAAGTAATGATCTAAACACCTTCATAAAATCACAGACTCCATGTTTTTGGCAAGCAAAACCATGGAATTTACATTTTTGGTAAACAATATAATTTTTTTTCATTAGATCTACGGTTCTAAAAACTTGGATCACCTTTCTAAATTTTCATGTCAATCTTTAGAAAATTAATCTTATTATTTAAACCCTAGTAGGCTCCTTGTCCTTGCAAGATAAAAAGAAAAAGTTTTGTTTTGGGTTGTGTGCTCACGTCATCAAGGTTTTTAAGTATAGTCTATTTATTAGGTCCCTTAATGGTATATGATAATGAAGACAACATTACAAATAAAAATGCAATTCATCCAGATAGTCTAATAAGATGAAATGTTTATCTATTATGACTTTCAAATCTAAAATGAATGCTTAATTTATTATAGAATGCAGTGAACATTAAATGCTAGATGCTCTCAATATTTATTTTGATTCTTGAATGGGTTCTCTATATGCGTACATTGATTACTTGTGTTTTCTTACTTCCTAGATATACTAAATGTTGTAATGTAAATTTGAATTATATACCTCTTGATTCAAATTATCATGTACGATAAAACATGATAAGTGGAAAAGGATGATGAAAAAAGACCTAAGACCCCATGGGACATAAAAGTACATAATGATACCCCACTACTAGAAACATACAATGTACATTTATGGGAAAATCACCAAAAATATAGGAGAGATAATAAGGAAGTATATAAGAAAATAGGGGGAGATATGATATAGATGAATAAAAACACATAAATGTGCACCAAAATATTAATTTGGACTAATAATCAACAAACACATGTACCATATAATAATACAATTTTATTATGAATAAATGCCCAAGAACCACTTTTATGTGTCTACATAATACCTATATTTTATGTGTGCATGAATATATATCAAAGTAAAATAAGTAAAGGGTGTGTTATCTAAAATTGGCCACCATTTATGAATATCATTCAAAAAATTGGTCATAATGATCTTAAATTTGTTGATAGCCATCATATGGGTCTTGTCTTGATCATGGTTGATCTCAAGGTGCTAGGAGTTATGTCATGCTTGGTAGATTGAAAAGTCATCTAGGATGATCTAGTTGGAAAATAGGGTCAAGTGATTTAGTCTTTCCATCAAAGTCAGTCAATGTGTCCATTTCAAATGTGTTTAGCAAAGATTAAGGTAGTTTTGATAATTTTGAGCTTTGAGTCTGAAGTCAAGGCCACTGTTGAAACATGATCAAACAAAAATAATGGTGACCCTTCAAGGATAAATATTTTCCAAGCTGAGAAAGTTGACCAAGGAGTAGAACTAGTAAGTTAAAAACATTGCATTCTAAGCATTTTGTATAAGTTAAGGTTTATTTTTTAAATTTATGATTTTATTCATTATATCTTTTATTAATTATTACAATGTTGTAATATGAATTTTGAGAAAAGGTCAAATATAAAGGTATATATATTTTAAAAGGGGCCTCTCATGACATCTAACATTGTGAAATGTCATGATAATGGTATTTGACTATACATCTTTGTAAATGCCTAATCATCATTTTATAACGTCCAAATGAGAAATAATGAATATATTTCAAGGAAAGAAGAGTTATAAATCACTTGGCATGTTACTTCACCTCTTTACAAGTCCTATAAATATTAATAACTACCTAGTTCATCACATCCAATAGTTCAAGAAGGTAAAATTTATAGTTTCATGAAGAAAATAAGCCTATGGAGGTCACTTTGAAAATGTTTCTTATAAGGATCAACTTAAAATCCTCTCAAAGGATCATAGAAATCCTTGAGACCCAAATCCATGAAAATGATGGAGTTGCAGATCCAAAAAAACTAAAATCCTATCCAATTTCTCTATCAGGTTTATAGACCTATTTGGATAGCTTAGGAAGGTCACTCATTTGAGGAAAGTTCATGGAGGAGAGATAGTTGGATCCAAAACTCTTGGGAAAATAAGGGGACCCTAATTCCATTCTAATTTATGGAATTATTTGTCTAATCAAGTCCCTGATCTTTATTAACAATTGATAAGAAGTTAAAGTATATAAAGGTGACTTCAAACCCACCAGGCTCTGTTTTGGACATTTTTAGGGAATTTGTAAGATCAATGGTAAAAATGGATGATTTTATGGGATAAATAAAGAATTTATAATATATATTACACCATTTTATATTATCTACTTGGCACATACCAACATCAAAAAGGGTAAAACCTTCATTTGATTAAGTTGTAGACCTAGATGAGAAGCTACAAACAAGTTTTGTTTGGTTTTGCATGTTTCCTTATCTCATGTGGTTCTTAAGAAACTTATAATAACACCTTAAACCTATTATAAACCTCCTCAAGTGTTAAAAAAGAGATCATGAAGGTCACTGGTCTTGATATCCTTTAATAAGTTTACAAGCGTGAAGGGTTGACTATAGGTATATGACATGAAAAAAGAATGTTTTGCCTAAAAAGGTGAATTACATGCTTCAAGAAGAGACTTAAAATAGTATATATAACCCTAAAAATTCCTTTATATTATGATTTAACTAATGGTCATGTGGATAACCTCAAATCATCCCTTCAAAGTAAGGGTAGGACATATCTTATTAACTTACAAGTTTGCAGACCTATTGGTCAAAATTTGCATCTAAAAATTATAATGATAATTCATATGGGGATTATGAATATATGTTTTTAATATATTATTTATATTTAAAAAATTATATTAGATTTGGGTCTAGGTTTCTCAAGTCATTGGAGAAGGAATGGAATGTAATGTGTACCAAACATGCAAGCAAGTATAAGTTTTATGCTTCTACATGAGAATAACACTTAGAGTATATTGGTAAACTTAAAATTAGTTATATTAAGGATTTATAGGGTCATAAAAGGATATAAAACATATATTATGTCTCAAAATTTAATTTTTCTACCCTCATCTAATGCATTTCATGGTTGCAAATCTATACATAGAAAATGAGCTAAAAGGCAAGTTTTGCATGAGGTTTGGGTTGTGAGAGTTCAAATAGAATATAGAGAGAAAAAAATAAGTTATAATAATTTTTAGATAATCCTTTATTTTATATAATATCATAACACATCAATTTCCTTGATTGAAGAGTGTTCTAGGCCTATTGAAGACCAAGGAGAGTCATAGTGATCTTGAGTTTCAGTTTAAAGAAACCAATATGGATTTGGTTTAATGTCCCTATAGATAGTTAAAGCATGTACCTTAAAACAAAATAATATCACACACTCATTTATATATTTAATTTAATATGGAAACATGTGTAGTTGTATGCATTCAAATGGAGGAAGAAGGCATCTTGTAAGAGGACTGTGTAAGGCCAAGAACATGACTGTGATGGTTTTAGATGAACATCCAGCTCAAATTGATTTTATCAAAGACATTAAGGGGATATTTATATATTATAACATATTTAATATAATTATAATATTTAACAATAGTCCTAAATGTGACAAAAACATAGTGAAGTAAACAAGAGGACTAAAAACATGCTCACACACAGGCTTGTTACAGGCAAAAGGGATAAAAGCACATGAAAGGTGTTGGATAAAGTGATAAGGATGTTTTAATGAGGTAAAATATAGTATTATTAATCTATAAAATCCTTACCAAGACTATAAAAATTCCAAAATCCAAGTGAAGAGAACCCCTTCTCAAAAATAGTTGTCTTAGGCCTAATAGTCACCTACAAGCTTGTGTATAAAAAGTGCAAAAGATTGCATGTTTTGATGTAATTTTAGGATATAAAAGTATTAAGAGGTAAATGGGACATTATTAGAGATACTTATGATGTTTTAACTCACTACAAAGGAGTAAAAGTGCTAAGCAAAGGCTACTAGGGTTAGTTACATATGACTATCTACAAACCTTAGTAATGGCATATTTCAAGTTATATTGGGTTGAAGAGGTAATTTTATTGATGGGATAAATTTAAAAATTTAATTTAAATGGTAAAAACGTCATAAGAGTTTCCCAAACTCAAATAAAATACATTTTCATCTTTTAGGTTCAAATAGTCACCTCATGAGTTGACCACCAGGCCTGGTTGTTCAAGAAGCCTACTTTTTTCATGTGGTAACTTAAAGGAGAAGTTACATGGGTCAAATTGGATATTTAATGAGTTATTAAGTTCCCCATAATAAAATATAATGGTGTTATTTTGGAGATTAAGGATCTATTATTTATGAACAATCATTAACGAATGAAGACCCTACAACCTTGCTAAAACCTTATAAATAGACCTGATAGAGAGTATCATCTCTCAAAGTTCCTAAAATATATGTAAATAGTTCCAAAATACTTTAATGGTACCTATTCCCATTCTATAAACTTGTTAGAGTGGGATAGTGGCACACGTGAGCTAAGAATGTATATAAAATAGCTTGAGAAATTGTTGTTTGAGCTTAGTTGTAGGGTTTTAAAGTCAACAGACCATCCCAAACACTTGAAAAATATTATTAAGACAAGATAGATATATTTTGGTCTTACACAGTTCATATGATAATAAATCATAGTGACAACATAGGTTACAATTCACTATCAAAACTTAATGAAGGATTGTGAGTACTCTTGCATCAAGAAGGTAGAAAGTGGACTAGTTCCAAGACCTCAAAGATCAAATAAACCTAAAAACACATTAATGATTCTATAATTTCACCTATGAAATATTTTAAAAGTCATGAAAAAAATTAAAAAAACTATTCTTGACCCTCAAGGTCTCTTGAATCATCTAGGCATAAAGGCCTCTTGCCACTTTATTGTCAAACAAATGTCAAGACTCAACTACAAGTTGATATTTAATGATAATATAAATCCTCTATGAACTACTACAGTACCTATATGAATTATCAAGCCATTGTGGAGGTCACTAAAGAAAAAAATTAGATCTTACTTGCAAACTTAGACCTTGATAACAAGAGAGAGTATGAGAGGAAGCCATTAAGTTCAAGTTCAAATATCACATGAAGGAGAAGCATTGAAAGAGGTATAGGTTGGAATAGAAGGTTATTAACTATTCCATTTTTCAATTGGAAAACTTTTAAGAACCCTCAAATAATCAGATTTATAACACTATAGAGAAGGAGTTGGATTTAAGAAAGAATCAATCTGCCAATGTACTTGTCCATGCCACTTCTCATGAATAAATTCAACAACACATGGACTATAAGGTTAAGGAATAATATGAAAAATCATTACAAGAGACTTGGTGTCATTTTATTTATATTTTGTAACTAATTTTTTGATGAAGGATAGTTGATGATTTCTCTCATCTTATCTCTCTCTCGCACTTCTCTTCTTATATAAATAAAACCTTCAAAGGCATTTGATGTAAACTTTAAATGTGTATGGTGAAACCTTCTCAAATTCAATACTTGTTATTTCATTTTAAGACTTTCTTAGTCTTGAATTCAGTGAATTTGAGATGAATTGTTAATGAATGTTAGTGATATTTGTATTAATTCCTTGCATTTGTCAACTCCATTCATTCCACTATGTGAGTTAGTTATCTTTCCATAGGTCATATGAAGTGTATCAAATGGGTTTTTGAGTTGAAGTGTTGAAATATCATTAGTGTCTTACTATAGACCTATTGATTAATCACCTTAGTGTTTTTATTAGCCATAGCCTTCATATAAAAACACTTGTGTGTGAGGAGCAATCTCAAAGTTATGGAAATCATATTGTATTCTTATATTTCATAGTGAAAGCATTGAAAAATAGAGGGAAATATATTTGGTGCGTCAGCTCCATGTTTTCTTATTAGTTTTAGTCCTTTTATATCTCCTTTTCTTTTCAATTACAATAGGCTATTTATAGTTTTGGGTGAAGTATCAAGGGAGCTAGCCCAATCTAGACATTCACTTCAAAAATTAGGTCACCCAAAATCTAGAAATGATTGAATATTATCATCTAGTTATGAAGGTTTTAAAAACCTTAATAGGGGTTAAAATTAGATATATAATAGTTATAACATGATTGGAGGGACTAAATATCAACAAAGTTGTCTAAGATTGATGTTGGTCTTGATAAATGTGCAAATGTAATAACCTTCTTCATGAAGTATCTCATGACTCCAACAAGTTTTTAGCTCTTGGTTGTAGAATAACAAGCCAATTTTCATGCCAAATGTATTCATTTTGAGTTTTTTGGAATACATTCATTTTTAGTCAAGAGAATGAGATTCCTTTATTTTGCCCCTTATACCAAGTCTCCTAGAAGGAAGCTTCATTTCCATCACACTCCAAGCTATCCTAAAGCTATAAAGATGGATATAAACCTATCCTTTATCAATGTTAATGGTTTATTCCCTCTAAAAATTTAAATATATTATGCTGCCCCTATGGTAACTCTCAAAAGTGTCCCATACATTAGTGGAGAAAACACCATTACCCTCATTGATCATACTAAACATATGTCTAATTTCTATAGTATTCAAAATATCACTCAAGAGAATGTGGCTATTAGGTTTTTAGAAATTTCATTAAAGGATAAAGATTTGGATTTGTCTAATACCTTAGCTCCTAATTCCATTGATTCATGGGACCAATTGGGAGAGAATTTAAGTAAGAGATTTGAAGACAAGATTGGTCACTTGTCTCTAGATGAACAATTAACTACCATCAAGAGAAATCCATAATAATTTAGGTTATAATTAAATTATAGGTTTTTAAAAAATGGGATAGGATCCTAATTATTATGGGACCTAATCAAAACTATGCCTTCCTCTAATATCTCAAGGCATTGAACATTGACATAACTGTTATGAAATAATATATGGGATGAGAGACCTTACATGAGGCCTATGATGTTTCCATCAAGACTAAAAATAATCTCATAAAATTTTGAAATAAATCCTCAAAACCTCTCATGTAATTTTTCCTAATCTACAATCCCCTACTCTAACTCTTACTCCAATTCCTATACTAAATGGTCATGAGTTGGCTACTCCTAGTCAATCAAATAAATCAAATGATGAAGATAGAGCATTACTCAAGACTATTAAAAATGATATGGTGGATATTAAGAGGAATTTAAATTAGTCTTATAGACATTATCAATCTCCATATCAAACCTATCAATCTAATTAGCTAAATAGACCACCTGGTCAAGTTAATTCCCAAGGGAAAGGGTAGATTACCAATGTTATACCATATAATAGTTACAATCCAAATGTTTCCTCCACTTCTAGAGATCTATTACCTACACAAAATATATTTATACAAGAGAATGATTCGTTTTATCAATGGGATAAACCTCATTATTAGTCTTCTAATTAGAATGAGGTGTTTAATCAAGATTATATAGCACAAAATGGAACAATTCCTTTTATGACACAAGTTGAAGTTCCTCATCTTGAAAAGACTTATGGAGACCAAGTTTAATTTGATGATACATTATTAAATTGGTAAGAGGAATATTGGTGTGTTGTTAATTAGTTGGGAGGCAAAATTAAGGATAGTGATACTTCTACAGAAACCAATATGAAGTCCAAAGAGAGAACAATTGATGATGCTCAAGAGATAGGTAAGGGTGAAACAACTATGCCTTCTATGTCTCAAGGAAAAAAAGAGGCTAATGTAGCTCTTAAGCCCCAAGAAAATATAAAAATAGAATTTAAATGGTGATATTATCCCTTAATTCATGCAAGTTTAAAGAAGTATGAAAAATCCTAGAAGACAACCAAGGGTTAACAACTCTTGCATCAACATTGTGGATCAAATGAATAGGTGAATATGAGTATTCCTATGTGGGATACATTGTATATCACTAACTAGGGAGATACTTCAAGAGGAGTCATAAAAACTCAATCTTTCAAAAATATCATAAAGAAGAGAGAGTTCAATTTTCACAAACACACCTATACCTACTAGTGGCCAACCAAGCAAGGATGGTAAACCTCATCCCTTTTATTTTTCTATGATTATTGGAGATTGATTATCACATAATTAAATGATAGATAGTGGGACAAGTAACTCAATGATGCCTAAATAAACAACTGATAAGTTAGACCTAAATTATGAACCTAATACCAAAGATGTCTTGTAATTGGATGGTTTACCTACCAACACCATGGGTGTAATAAAATGTTTGAGTATTCCTATTCATGATTGTCCAAACTTTTATATTTCTCAAGATGATTGCCCACCCTAATTCTTTCTATTTTTATAAAGAGACTTGACTACCAAGATTGGTGGATATTTGTCATCTAATTAGACATATATGGATTTTAGAACTAGATATGGTACACAATTTGTAATCATATTTGAACCTATATATAAATTTCATCTTGATCCATACAAGCCAAACATTTTAAATGTGAGTTGTACCATCATTTATGAGGGAGATAATCTCAATGATCAAGAAACATTTGTACATCTTGAAGGCATATCAAAGCTTTTCTTTGATGACTAGGGAGAAAAAAATCATGAGTATGATCCATATAAAGGTGTTGAATAATTTGGTCTAGGTATTTATTGATTTCATGGAGAAGGTACCATAACATATCTCTCTAAGTCAAGTGAAGATAGTGATGGTCTATGGAAATTTTTATTTGATGGTTCAAGAAGTAGAAATGGAGTAGGGACAGGTGTAATGCTAGTTTTTCCTTCCAATGAGAAGTACTATTTGACATTAGATTTAAGTTTAATTGTAATTAGAATGCATTTGAGTATGAGGATCTTATACATGGGATTCAATGGGAAAGAAATAAATGAGGGAAGAAATTACAAGTTTTTGGATATAGTGGGCTAGTAGTCCACCAAGTGAAAGGTAAGAGTACTACCAAGAATCCATTATTGATGTCTTACAAGCATAGGGTATCGGAAATTATTGAATATTATGAAAATTTTAACATTTAATAAGTTCTAAGAGAATATAACCAACATGCTTATAGGTTATCTTTAGTAGGATCTCAATTTGACATTCACAATGATGTCAAGAACTAAAAAACTTAGCCATATATCAAGATGGTAGTAAGGCCATCAATACTATTTAATGATGTCAATTGGAAATTTTTTGAGTGTGACAAGAAAATAACATACTTATTTCAATAAGAAACTAAGTTTTCTTGTAAAAACCAAACTAAATTATAACATCAATATGGAAATCAGATTGTGCAATAGAGATCCAATAAGCTTCCCAAATTAATGGTAACTCTTGAAAAAATATTTAATTAGAGTGATCAAATGATATAGGACAAAGTGAGACTATATAAAAAATAAAAAAATCATGAAAGAGTGGCCATATTCAAAGTTAAGCTTCTTAAGCTTGGATGTTATGTACTTGAATTGAGAGAGTTGTATTTGTTGAGTTGTGTAGAGAATTTTATGATATCATTGCTTGGGAATACAGTGATCTTAAGGGGTTTGATCCTATATTAGCACAACATATAATAAAGATTGATCCAAATTCTAAGAGTATAAGAAAAATAAAAAGGTCTATTAATCCTAAATTTGAGCTTCTAATTAGGAAAGAGCTAACTAAATTAATAGAGTCAAGCATCATATTCCCTATTAAACACTCTTCATGAGTTGATAATATAGTACCTATGAGAAAGAAGAGTGGATAGATCAGATTATGTGTATATTTTAGAGATTTAAATAGGGTGTCATCAAATTATCATTACCCCTTACCTCCCATGGAGTAAATTCTTCAAGTGGTTACAGGTTCTCAATGCTTCTCTCTCTTAGATGGCTACTCAGGTTACAATCAAGTCTTGGTGAAAGAAGAAAATCAATATAAGAAAACATTTACAACTAAATGGGGAACATATGACTATAAAATAATTCCATTTGGGTTGTATAATTTAGGGGATAAATTACAAAGAGCCATGGATATGGATTTTTAAATCTTGATAAATGATATGGTACTAATTTGTCATGATAACATAATGATTTTCTTAAAGAATGCCAGTGATGATCTAGCTCATCTTAGATTGATTTTTTAAATATGTATGAAATATGGGATATCTCTAAACCGCAATTAGTTTTTTTTTTTTGGTTTATGAGGGTAAGTTATTAGGCCACATTGTCTCCAAGGATGGGCTTGCTATAGATCCTAAAAGGGTGAGTGCCATTTTGGCTTTATCTTTACCCAAACATAATAAAGGTTTGAAAAGTTTTCTTGGGAAAATATTTTTTTTGTAAGGTTCATACCTCATATTACCAACCTTGTGAATCCTATTACAACCATGTTGGAGAAATACCAAGTCTTTGATTGGACCAAAGAAGGAAAAAATAGTTTTGAGGCTATTAAGCAAGCCCTTTCCCAAGCATCTACATTGATCAATCCTAATTATCAAAGATTATATTATTATTTTTAGAACAATGAAACTATTTAATCCATGTTGATGCAAAAAAATAGTGAAGGTCTTGAGTAGAATGTAGCATTTTTAGTAATGGGATATAAGGTTAAGAAGAGAGATACACCTTTATTATGAAACAAGTGTTGGTAGATGTAATAAACTTAATAAAATTATGCATATGGTTTATAATAAAAATATCCATGTCATGATGACACATAAAATCATAAGATACTTCCTTTTAAACAAGGATTTGAATGATAAAAGGATTGGGTGGGTAACCAAAGTCATGGAGTATGATGTGGAAATCAAGGTTACCAAGCTGATAAGAGGAAGAGGACTATGTGAACACTTGGAATCAAAAATTTAATAATAATAATAATAATAATAATAATAATAATAATAATAATAATAATAATAATAGGTTGTTTTGGAGTTTAAATATTATCCTAATATAAATATACACTCATCCCCTCCAGGTTAGAAACAAGATATGGTAATGTTTCTTCAAACAAATGAGTGTTCTATAGGCTTAGATCAAGAAAAAAGAAGGTATTTCAGATTACAGTCCATACCTTATGTTATTTTGGATAGAGTTATATTTATAAATGATCTTAATGGGATGATATTAATATGTGTTGAAACTGATCAGATTGATAAGCTCTTAGAGCATTTCAAGGATGGACCAACAGGAGGTCACTTTGCACATAAGACCACAACAACCAAATTAATGAGAGATGGGTACAATTGGCCTATCTTATTTAAGGACTCTTATTCATGGGTAAGGACATGTCAAAAGTGTTAATTTTTCATAGGTAAACAAAGGATTTTAATACTTCCTCTCAAGCCTATTCAAGTGGAGCAGTCATTCATGCAATGGGGTCTTGATTTCATTGGTATGATCAACCTCCCTTCAGTTATGGCCATAAATGGGTGATTAAATCTATTGACTACTTAATGAGGTGGGTAGAAGTAATATCTCTAAAAGAGGTTAATGAAAATTCATTTCTTAACTTCTATGAAGGCCTAGTGACTAGATTTAGAGTTCTTTCAACAATAATTTTTGATAATGCAATGACATTTAGTGGTGTGGATCTTAAACATGGAATATATCTAAGATCTTCTTCAAATTAATATCCTAAAGGGAATGGGTTATATAATTCCACTAATAAATTTTTTATTAGAATAATTAAGAGGATAGTGGAAGACAATCAAAGAACTTGGCACACCAAGTTGAGGATAGCCCTATGGGCTAATAGGATTACTCCCAAGAGGGCTATTGATAACTCACCCTACATGGTTATTTATGGGAGAGAGGCCAAGATACCTATTTATATTGAATTACCATACCTAGATTCATCTCATCAAATTGAGATGATGGAGAGTAGTCCCATGGGAATAAGGTTGACAGAGTTGATGGACTTAGAGGAGACAAGAAATCATGCTAAGCATACCATGAAATGCCATAAAGCACAAGTGAAGAAAACCTTTCATAGGAGGGATGTTTCAAGATCATATCAAGGAGACATTGTTTTGAAGTGGGATGAGGATAGGGATAAACTCTGTAGGCATACCAAGTTTTCTACATTGTAAATTGGGCCCTATATTATCAATAGTTTCAAAGAACATAATGCCTTTCAATTTTAAAAGCTCGATGGAGAAGAGTTGAGTATCCTAGTGAATGGGATACATTTGAAACCATGATACTAAGGTCATTTTTGTAGATTTTTACATATTTGAAAATGTCTTTATTTCCCTTAAGTTCTTAGAACACAAGTTTGTTTGTTTGTTTCTATTATTGTCCTTCTTCCAAGTGTTTTATGACATGTGTGTGTGTGGTGTATCTTGATTTTATTTAAGTTTTTAGTTTGTTTCAAGGCTAATACCATGTTCACGTTTCATTTTTTATTCAAGTAAAGTAACATTCATGACTCCATATCCCAATGGATTATCAATGCCACTAGTCTAGATGCATAACAAACATGCGATCCCAAGAGGTCATCAAAGATGTTATCCAAAATTGGCCACCATTAACGAGTATCATTCAAAACATTTATCATCATGATCTTAAATTTTTTGATAGACATCATAAGGGTATTATCTTGATCATGTTTGGTCTTAAGGTACTAGGTATTGTGTCATTATTGGTAGATTGAAAAGTCTCCTAGGATGATCTAGTTGTAAAATATGGTCAAGTCACTTAGTATTGCCATCATATTCAATCAATATGTCCATTTCCAATGTGTTTAACATAGATTAAGGTAGTTTTGATAAGGTTAAGGTTTGAGTGTGAATTAAAGGCCAATATTTAACCATGATCAAAGAAGAATAATGTTCCAAGCTGAGCAAGTTGACCAAGGAATAGAACCAATAAGTTAATAACATTGTATTCTAAGCATTTTGGAGAAGTTGAGGTTTATTTAGAAAGTTTTAAGGTTTTCTTCATTATATCTTGTACTACTTATTACAATGTTGTAATATGAATTTTGATAAAAGGTCAAAATTAAAGGCTTATATCTTTGAATAGGGGTCTCTCATGTCATTTAACATTTGTGAAATGTCATGATAATGGTATTTGACCATACATATTTTTCAACATGGTGTAATACTTCTTTTCAAACATTGGAACATCTTTATAACTACCCAACCATCATTTTATAACATCCAAATGAGAAATAATGAAGAGGTTGGAGGGAAAGAAGAGTGAGAAATAACTTTTAATATTGCTCCACCTTTGTACAAGTTAGGGAAATCTTCATAACTACCTTGTTCATCATCTCCCATAGTTCAATGAGGTAAAATAGGTAATTTCATGAAGAAAACAAGCATGTGGAGGCCACTTTACAAAGTTTTATTTTGAGGATCAAATTGAAATACTCTCCAAGGCTATTATTAGATCCTTCAAACCCTAATCCATGAAAATTAATTATTTTTATAGCCAAATAAATCAAAAACCTACCCCATTTCTCCATTGGGTTCACAATCTTACTTAGCAAGCTCACGGTCACTGGTTTGAGGATAGTTCATGGAGGAGAGAGAATTGGATCAAAATTGTTGGTTAAATAAGGGTATCCTAATTACATTCTAATTTATGTCATTAGTTTTCTGATCAATTCCTTTAGCTTTATGAATAATCACTAAGAAGTTAAGGTGTAGAAAGGTGACTTCAAACCCACCAGGCTCGCTTTTGGACATTTTTAGCGAATTTTTAAGCTCATTGGTGAAAATGGATGATTGTATGGGATCATTAAAGACTTTATCATCTATCTCAAAAAAAATTATAGTATCTACTTGGCACGTCCCAACATCAGAAAGAGTAAAACCTCCATATGAGTGAGTTTTAGACCTAGATGATAATCTACGGGTAGGTTTTGTTTGGTTTTACATGTTTCCTTATCTTAGGTGGTTCTAAAAAAATTATAATAACTTATAAATCCTCATATAATACTTCTCAAGTGGTAAAAAATAGATCATGAAGGTCACTGGTCTTGATATCCTCTAATAAGTTTATAAGTGAGGAGTGACTACATGTCTGTGACATGAAAGAGGAATGTTTAGCCTAAAAAGGGGAATTCCATACTTCAAGAAGAGACTTAAAACACTATATATAACCCTTATAATTAATTTATATGAGTTTTTAACTAATTTTTAGTGGTAAACCTCAAAGCATCCCTTCAAAGCAAGGATAAGATAGATCTTGTTAACCTATAGGCCTATAAATCTAAAGGTCAACATTTGCATCTAAAATTTGTAATGAGAATGAATATGGGGATTGTGAAGATATTTTTATGCTCTCACTTATAATTCAAAAATACTATTATCTTCGGGGCCAAGTTTCTCAAATCAATGGTGAAGGAATGGAATGTTAAAGAGTACCAAGCATGTAAGCAAGTATAATTTTTGTGTTTATATAGGAGAACAACACTCATAATATCTAGGAGAACTTAAAATTCAATATGTAAAGGATATATATGGTAATAAAAGGATTATAAACATCTCTAATATCTCAAAATTCAACTTTTATACTCTCATATAATGCATTTCATGGTTGCCAATTTATACATAAAAAATAAGCTAGAAGAAGGCAAGTTTTGCATGAGGTCTAGGTTATGAGAGTTCAAATGTAATGCATAGGGAATAGAATAAGTTATATATTTTTTTAAATAATACATTATTTGATATTATATCATAACACATCAGCTTACTTTATTGAAGAGTGTTCTAGGCCTATTGAAGACCAAAGAGAGTTATAGTGATCTTGAGTTTCATTTTGAAGAAACCAATATGAGATTGGTTTCTCATCCCTACAGATAGTTAAAGAATGTAAATTACACCAAAATAATATTTTAAACTCATTTATATATTTAATTTAAGATGTAAACATATGTATTTTTATTCATTAAAATAGAGGAAGAGGGTATCTTGTAAGGGGACTGTGTGAGGCCAAAAAGATAATTATGATGGTTTTAGATGAATATCTAGATCAACTTGAGTTTATTAGAGACATTAATGGTATATTTAATTATTATAAAACATTTATTATAATTCAAATATCTATCAATAGTCCCAAAAAATACAAAAACATAATGAAGTAAATAGGAGGACTAAAAAAGTGGTCACACATAGGCCTGTTGCAAGCAAAAGGGATAAAATCACATGTAAGTTTTTGTATAAAGTGATAAGGATATTTTTATGAGGTAAAATATATTATTTTTAATCCTTATAAATACTATAAAAATTCCAAAATCCAAGTGAATTGATCCCATTCCCAAGAATGGTAGTTTTAGGCCTAATAGTCACCTACACACCTTTGTGTAAAAATCAAAGAAGCTTGAAATTTTTGAAGTAATTTGATGAATTAATAATATTGAGAGGTAAATGGGAAATTTAAATAGATTCATGTGAGGTTTTAACTCATTAAAAATTATTAAAAGTGCTAAGCATAGGCTGTTAGGGTCAATTACATATGACTATCTACAAACCCTAGTAATGGCCTATTTTACATTATAGTGGGTTGAAGAGATAATTTTATTCAAGGGATAACTTTAATTTTTTTTAATATATGGAAAAAAAATCATAATAGTGTCCTCAACTCAAATTAAACACATTTTCACCCTTTAGGCTCAAACATTCACCTCACAAGTTCACCAACAGGCCTAGTTGTTCAAGAAGACTATTTCTTTCACATGGTAATTTAGAGAGACGTTGCATGGGTAAAAGTGGATATTTGAGGATTTATCATTATTCCTATAATAAAATATAGTGGTTTTATTTTGTATATCAATGATCTATTCTTTATGAATAATACTTAACAAACCAAGACCCTAAAACCCTACTAAAGCTTTCTATAGATCCTCGATAGAGAATATCAGCTCTCAAAATGCATAAAATAGATTTAAATGGTTCCAAAAATAATTTAATGGTACCAAATACCCTCTTAGTCACTTGATAGAGTAAGATAATGTCATGTGTGATCTAATAATGTATGGAAAATGGCCTAAGAAATTGCTTTTAAGCTTATTTGTAGGGTTTTGATGTCAATAGGTCCTCCTAAACACTTTCAAAGGATACCTGAGCCAACATAGAGATATTGTGGTCCTAAAAATTTCATATAAGAAACTTTCATAGTGAAATCATATGTCAAAATTCATTATCATGACTCAATGAAGGATTATGAGTACTCTTGCATCAAGAAGGTAGAAAGTGGACTTTTTCCAAGACCTCAAATATCAAATAAATTTCATAACACCTTAATGATCATATAATGTCACATATGAAAGACTTAAAAAATAATTAAAAATAATAAAAATTACATTCTTTACCTTCAAAGTCATTTAAAGATTATAGGCATAAAGGCCTCTTACAACTTTCTTGTCAATCAAGTGTGAATACTCAACTAAAAATTGATATTCAATGTTAATAAAAGGCCTCTATGAACTACCACAATACCTATATGAAGTATCAAGCTATGTTGGATGTCTCTAAATCACAAAATCATATCTTACTTGTAAACTTAGACCTTGATAGAAAGAGAGAGTATGAGAGGAAGCCATCAAGTTCAATTTCAAATCTCACATGATGGAAAAGCATTGCAAGAGGTGGAAGTTGGTGTAGAAGGTCATTAACTATACCAAATGTCAATTGGAAACCTTGTAACTTCTCGTAATGAATCAGATGTGTAAATATATGGAGTATGAGTTATAATCGAGAAAAAATCAATTTGCCAACGTAGTTTTACATGCCACTTCTCATGAAGAACTTCACCAACAGATGAACTAGAATGTTAAGGCATATTTGACAACACATTCCAAGGATACTTGGGGTTATTTAATTTTTATTTCATAAGTTATTTTATGATGAAGGATAGTTGATTAGTTCTCTCTTTGTCCTATTTCTCCCTTTCCCTTCTCTTCTTCTATAAATAATGCCATGAAAGGCAATTGATGTAACCTCTAAATGTGTATGGAAGAGCCCTACCAAATTTGATTCTTTTTATTATCTTTGAAATAAATTACAAGTTGAGTTACACTTTCTTAGTCTTGCATCCAATAAATTTAAGATGAATGCTATTGATAGTTATATTACTTCCTTACATTTATCCTCTACAGTCATGCCTCTATGTGAATTACGTATATTTTCATAGGTCATATGAAGTGTATCAAATGGTTTTCTAAGTTAAAGAGCTTGAAATATCATTAGTGTCTTCATTTAGGCCTCTTGATTAATCACCTTGTTTATTGTATTAGCCATAACCTTCATATAGAAACACTTGTGTGGGAGGAAATATCTCAAAGTTGTGGAAATTTGATTATAATCTTATATTTCATAGTGAAAGCATTTACAGGTTGAGGGAACTATATTTGGTGCATCACCTCCATGCTTCTTACTAGTTGTCATCCCTTTTTATCTCTTTTATTTGTAATTAAAATAGGTTGTTTGTAGTTTTGGGTGAAACATCAAGGGAGTTAGCCCAATTTAGAGATTCAGTTCACCAAATAGTTCACCCACAACCTAAAGTTTATTCCATGTTATCATCTAGTTAGGAAGGCTTTAAAAACCTTCTTAGGGGTGGAAATTAGATATACAATAGGGTGAATACAAAATTATGAACTCTTGAATATCTTGAAATAACTCCAATGCTCATTTGATACCTATAAGAATATTTACATGTAGATAAGTGCCCGTAACAATGATTATTTGAAATGTATAAAGGACAAATAAAAATGATAGACCATTTTTTCTATAAAAATGTTATGGGTACCCATATATGAGTTCTATACACATATAAATGTTTTTAATTTGATTAATATATATGTGCGTGCTCTAATAGAATCTATGTCTATGAATTTGTGCTAAATCATGCATGCATTTTTGAGTAAAACTTTTAGTGACCAAAAAACAAAACAAAAATAATAACTCAAGTAATATAAAATATTAAGGTTAATAAATACCCTAAATGTATCCCATAGAGAAAACATGTGCAGTCATTTGGTGATATCTAAGAATAAGCAAAATTGCTACAGCCTCCATCTAAGGGAGGGGGCATTTTTTACTAAATGTGTGGAGAATAGTTATCAATTTTAGAGTGTGGATAAATGGGTGGAATATTGTAATATGAAAAAGTGGTTTGCATGTGAAATACACCATACTAAACCATAAAATGTGTGAAATTAAAATATAAAAATATTTCATTAACATCAAAGCATAATACTATGTCCCACTCATCGACCAAAAAATATCTAAAACTACATAAAAGAATTCTAAAAAATACTTAACAATCTTCTTTTTTTTTCAAAAGATGTGGATGCACTATGTCTTTGTGTATTTAAGCTAAAACACATGCTTAACCCAACTCAATTTTTTTGGGAGAGATATTGGAGTGTGTTGGTCCTCTTTATTAAAAAAGGGAGACAAATTATTATACTATGACCTAATAATATATCAATAATGGAAAGTATTATAATAATTGAAGTGGACAAAGTTAGGTTTTTGAGATAAATACCAAATAATGTCAAACCCATGTACTGTTAGAGGCTGAAATTAGGTGCAAGTAGGTCTAGAACTTGATTTATAGATAACTTGAAATTTTTGGAAGAAACTAATAACTTAATGTTTTTGACTTGGAATCAGCTGGTACAATCTTGAAAAGTGTGTTCAACATTGAAACAAATTTTATTGATGTGTTTATCTACTTATATAATCCAAAAAACTCATTCTATTTGTTAGAATTCATTGTTCATGTACCAAAAATCCTCATCTTTTATTGAATCCCTAATTTTCTTTCCAAGTCTTGCAAAACCTAAAAAAATGGGGTGTATTTATAAGAGGCATACCCCATTCAAACCCATACCTTCATGAAAATTGGAAACCAAAACTCGATTCAATTCATTGAACTGTAATCCTTATATTACTTTTCATGACATGAGCAAAGGCATTAATGAAATATGAATACTTTTAATATAAATCTAGTGTAATGTTTAAAATATTATCTTAATTATCACTCTAGACCTTTTATTTAACTCTTTATTTCATTTAATTCTTGTCCTACTTGTCCTATATTCACTAATAAACCTATGTATGTACATATTTCTCAAATTCAAATCATGACCCTATTGGCATAAAAACACACACATAACATGAGATAAAACTATAAAAGCATGACACAAAGACAAAAAATGAATGGAAGGGGTGAAAGGATCCAAAATATAAGGGACCAAGATAATATCAATATGCTCTTGGAAAAAACATAGGAAAGACAAGTTGACATAATAGAACATGGGAAACATGGAAGAGATAATAATAAATACTAAGGGAGGAAAATGGGGGATATAACATGTATAAACACAAGATGATAAAATAATAATATGAACATACTATCAAAACATGTAAAAGTACCCCAAATCCATGCAAACTTACATATAAAACTATGCCCTAATCAAAATTAGGTGTCTATAAAATGCACCACTTTGAGGTGTATGTGTTTGTACATATCAAAGTATTTTAACAGATATAATTAAAAGGGTTAAATAAAACTATACAAAACCAATAAATATTCACATAATAGATAAAATTTAATTAAAATACAATAAAATATAGTAAATAAAGACCTACATAGTTGATTGTCTAGACGACATATCAAATATAGTTTAATGTAGAGCATAACAGGCATAAAGAGAGTTCAACTAGGTTAACTAGTTCATCACTAGGGGAATTATTAAACACCACAAGATATTTTTATATGCATCAAAACATTATATTATATGTGTAAAAAAACTTTTGCATGCACCTTTATTTTTGATGTGATATTTAAGGAATTTTCAAGTCGTGTAATCTTTATTCAATTTTTTTATTTTTATTTTTTAAAGGTGGGTAGAAAGGGCTGAGGTGAGTTTATATTATAGGTAGGAATAAATTATTAAAATATTTACCCATTAATTTATACCCTTTTTTAATATAACATAAGACATTCTTTCAACTACATAAGATAAAGACAAAAAAACATATTAATGTTCACAAAAAACTATGAGATTGAAAAATACAACATAAAGTAAAGAGTATAAAGTGAAAGAGTAATTAGAAAAGTCCCCAAAATATAAAATAATGTACAACCAATAAAATATGTGGGAAAAAATTCCATGTCATCCAATGCCTCACTAATCTCACCATATCTACAAACTTGTTATGTCATCTCTTCCTTACTAATCTTGAAGAAGCAAAATATGAAAAAACAAACAAACCTCCAAGTTAATATCATTTTAAAATTAAAGTATCTAAATTTTGATATGATTAAACATCTATTGAAATAATATAGCCAAACATATTTGATCCTCATAAGCCATGAAGCTACAAAGAGAGTTATATTGAGTCTCTAAATAGGTAAAAAAATCCCCACTTGATCTCATAATAAGGAGAACATATAAATAAAATATGGTCCTCAATTTTTAGGCTCAAAATAAAAAGTATGAATAGTAAAATGTACCTAAGAATAATGGGGATCTATCTCAACGCATAGGTGGTGTGAAAAAATCTTAGTTGTGCTAATGGAACCTTTAAATTGAAACATAACTGGAGTTAAGTGTCCCTTTAAGGTTGGAGAATCCCATCCTCAAAGTGAAGATGTGTATTGTAGCATTTTTTTTGAGATTTGAATAAATATACTCACAAGGATCTAGCCATTTATATCAAAGGCAAGATTTATAGATCTCATTTATGATACCCCATTTTATCTCCCTTTTGGTACATCTAGAGCAACTGTTAGAAAACTATGTAGGAGTTTATTGATGTCAATATATGGAAGGTATATTAGAGAAAATGTGATATCATACCACCCATATTTGATCCCATGTTATGTTAGTTGTATATAATATTTGAATGTTTGATATGGGTACCTAAAGAAATCAATCAAAGTGTTGGCCATCTATCTAAACCTATGTCTTATAGTCACCATTGATAGGAATATATTCTTCTACAATTAAAAAAACATAGAAGAGAGTTTTTATAATGTTAATCTTACATAATTAGGGAAAATGATAGGTGATAAGAAATTATATCGTGAAAAACTATTTTAGGTAAAAAATCCAACATAGTATCATACTTAAATCATAAAATAAACTTGATGTATTATAATTCTATGATCAAGTCGCAAGGTTGTGTATCCTTCATACAATGTTTTACTATATATTATAATTCATAGATTAGACCATTTATATTCAAAATTCAAAAATGTTTGTTACAAATATCTTACATAACTCTAACCTAAAAATTCCCTAGAAGAATGTAGTTTCTTATAACGAACACTTCACTTGTTATGTTCACACTATAGAATAATTTGCATGCATTGACTATTGTTCCAAGTGAATAAAACATAATGATCCTTAAAATATCCATATGAAGGCATCACCAAGATATTTTTAACAATTCCTCATTATATCATATACATTTAGAAAAATGTTTTGAATGCCTTTAAATAACCTTTCATTGATTTGCATGTTCTTTGTGACACCTTACTACAACTCAACCATTGAGAGTGTGACTAAAGTTATGTATATTACCTTATGCAATTTTCCCATAATCCTCACACATTTTCAACCTTATTTAATTACCAAAGACAATTTCCACGTAAGACTACACACTTGACCTAGCTTATACAATCAACCTTCACAACCAAGTACTTGAAAAAAACATGTTAAGTAAAACCAAACGTGCACACAATTACTACTTCAAAATGTCATAAAAATTTGAGACATTTCCCAAAAATATCCCACTTATTGAAAAATTTTCATAAGGGATCACACACTCATCCTCTAGCAACTTTGGGAAATCATGTCATTTCCTTCTTACACTAGGAGAACTTCTCAATGCTTACTACTTTGATCAATGAATATTCAATGTTTTATCTCTTTCCACCTTTTTCAAAGATACATTTTTAGTTTCCACCATTTACCTCATAAAATTATATCACATGTCAATGTGTTTAATTCAAAAAAAATTATTAGGGTTATTTCACAAAAAAATTACGGTTTAGTATTACAACTTATCTTTGTTGATTCTTTTTTGAATCTAATATTAAAACACAACCATTGAAGCCATAATATTTCCTTACTTGAGTAAATATGATGTGTTCAAATTCAATTATAGATTTGACCACACTGACCTATCGTTTTCTCATCCAACTTAACCCTCCATAAAAAATGATAAATACATATGTAAAAGTAGACCTATGGTAGTCAAGATCTCTATCCCAATAAAAATATATAAATCCATGTAGACTCAAGGCCATCCCTCCATCAGATGTGCCCTAATATCATATAACATGATCAAATATTCCTTGAATATAGTTGAAGATCCTCTTCACTTCTACCCATGATCCTTACCTAGATTAAGCATGAGTCTATTAACTCCTCCCACTGTTTGTATAATTTTAGATCTTGTACATACCATTACATACATAAATTTCCCCACCACACTCACATATGGAACCTAAGACATGTCATCCAACTCAAAAATATCTATAATTTATGTAGTTGATAAATTTTGACTAATTTTGAAAGGGTGCACTCTAATTTTTGTTGTGTATTTAAAAACTTTCCAATATTGTCTCAATGGGTTTCCTTGTGGTCCAGCTAGAACTTCTTGTTCACATGATCTTATTTGATTTCCATACCCAAGATAAATTTTACATCATCAAGATATTTCAAGTCAAGTTATGTGGATAATAAATACTTCACCAACTGATCTAAAACTCAAAATATTTGGTTGAAAGATAATTCAGAAATAAGAACAACACAATTCAAATAATGCTATCTCTAAAAAGAGATGTTTTATTGAACAAATTCAATTATAGATTTGGCCACACTGATCTATCATTTTCTCATCCAACTTAACCCTCCATATAAAATGATAAATACATATGTAAAAGTAGACCTATGGTAGTCAAGATCTCTATCCCAATAAAAATATATAAATCCATGTAGACTCAAAGCCATCCTTCCATCTGATGTGCCCTAATATCATATAACATGATCAAATATTCCTTGAATATAGTTGAAGATCCTCTTCAATTCTCCCATGATCCTTGCCTAGATTAAGCATGAGTCTATTAACTCCTCCCACTGTTTGTATAATTTTAGATCTTGTACATACCATTACATACATAAATTTCCCCACCACACTCGCATATGGAACCTAAGACATGTCATCCAACTCAAAAATATCTATAATTTATGTAGTTGATAAATTCTGACTAATTTTGAAAGGGTGCACACTAATTTTTTTGTTGTGTATTTAAAAACTTTCCAATATTGCCTCAATGTGTTTCCTTGTGGTCTAGCTAGAGCTTCTTGTTCACATGATCTTATTTGATTTCCATACCCAAGATAAATTTTACATAATCAAGATATTTCAAGTCAAGTTATGTGGATAATAAATACTTTACCTACTGATCTAAAACTCAAAATATTTGGTTGAAAGATAATTCAGAAATAAGAACAACACAATTCTAATGCTATCTCTAAAAAGAGATGTTTTATTGAACAAATTTGCAAACCCAAACATATGCCTATCTCTGAGAAGAGATGTCTGATTTCCATTTCAAGTTACATACTCATTTATACAAGTTTTAAAGGTGTGGGGAGGTTGTGAAAGGTCACCAATATTGAGGGAGATGAATTAGTTCGACTTCCTTGATTTACAACAATACATAATTCGAAGAATTACTATTTTTAGAAACTTACTATTTTTAGATTGCACTGCTAAAATTAAAATTTGGGGAACTTACACTTGATCAATAATATATCATGCCATCTCACTACATTCTCCTCATTCTTATCTATCCAATGGTTCAAATGGTGAGTCAATTGGAGTTATAGTGAAAATGTTATGGCTCCCAGAAGTTTCATCATCAATTGGAGTGGACCCGTCACCTGAATTGTTGCCCAGATCACCTAATTTATCATTCCCATTTAATTTTTGATCAGTATCATGTTATTAACATAGAGGGATATAGTGAAAAAGTGATCACCTACTTCTTTGTAGTAGACACAAGGATCAAAATTGTTGTATACATGCCCAAGTACAACCACATAACTATTGAACTTTTGATTCCACATTATAAGAAATTAATTTAATCCATATAAAGATGTATTGAATCTATGAACCAAGTAATATCTCCCATATACCTTAAAGTCATCAAGCTGTGACATGTAGATTGATTCTTTAATCTCTCCATGCAAGAATGTGTTTCTTTACATCCATTTTCTTATGTCTAGATTGAACACAACAAAATATCTAAAACAAACATAATTAAAATGAGTTTTAAAATTTGAGATAATTTCTCACCAAAGTCAATTCTATCCACTTGAGATAATATTTTTACCACCAACCAAGCCTTGTACCTCTCCAACTTGCCTTGCACATTTTACTTCATTTTTAAAACCCAACTGTAGCCTACAATTTTTTTTCCATGAGATAACTTCACTAAATCCCTAGTGTCATTATTCTATAGAGAATACATCTTATATTTCATTTCTTTCTATGTCGACTATAGTTTTAGTGGCTATTCCTTGCTGTAGTCTCCTTATTTTATTGTAACTTTTCTAAATTTATCTCCCGGGGTCACTTTATGTTTTTTTTGTATTTAATTTTATTGTTGAGCAATGGATTTTCTTGTTATATTGCACTTACTTGTTGTGGACTGTCTTTATAGTGCACATGGTGGTTTATTGTCATTTAATTATCATATTACTATGGTCCATTGTATCCTTTATTTTAATATACATGGCTTCAATATCTAACATGGATGCCACTAGGGGACTTATGGTTAACATTGATATTAATTTGCACTTTTTATCAAATGGAAACCTTTTCCTTTTGATTGAATATGTGGCTCTTTGTCCCATTTTATAAATGGATGTTTATGTGGACTTATTTTAGTAAGTGGTACATGGATACCTTCATGGTGGTCATAATTAAAATTATAATTTATAATTACATTACATTATGGTGACTATGAAGCCCTTTTTAGATTCTCTTCTCATTTTATTTCCTTTCCATTTAAATGGATAATGATACTTATAAACATTATATCCTTTTGTGTTTATTTCACCTAGGCATAAAGTGCTAAATTCCCATGCATACAATGTGTCATGTATTTAATTTCACCCAAAGTGAGATTCATTGCAAAGTTATTATTGTAATCTAGACTTACTACAAATATCATTTCTCAAACTCCCATTTATGCAACATTGACTTAGAGAACAACCCAATGGACTTAATGAAAACCCTTACCAACTCATGTCATTAGTGGTAGATAAATTTATAATCCATTTAAAAACACATGTCTCTTGCACATGTACCAAAAGCATCATGATACCTCTATGGTATGAAGAGATAAAAATAAAAGCACATTAATAAATAGCTTATTCATCATCATAATAATTAATATCTCTTTCTCTATGATCAAATGTAATATTGCTAATGCATGTAATCAATCATAAATAGATGGCATATCAATGGGCCTAACCTCGATTAATAATTAACCATGTGCCTAAGCCATGGTGAGGCTAGGAGGGGTATTACATACTTCCCCATTTAGGAAAGTTTATCCCTAAATTTTTGTCATAACAAGTATGCTCATAAATGTATACATCCAATATTAGTGATAAAAAATGAAATTGCATCAATAGAACATCTAATTTATATGCCAACAATAAATAAATAAATGTACATTCACTTGGGTTAGCATAACCACCAAATTCACACAAATTTAGATGAACTCTCACCTATGGGATACAAACCATAGGAGACTCATTTTAAATTAATGTTGATGAGATAGTAGTATAGATAATTGATTACACCAAGTGTTGTATCAACATAATATGGGAAATATCTTCAACAATCTAATTGAATATTTGAACCTGTGTAATATCACAAAACTTGGTTGGAATATAGAACATGGTTATAAAATAAAATATACAATCTTCAATTTATTCATATGGGGTAACACACAATGAATCATCAGTTGTAACTAAATGAAATCAACTAGAAATGACATCAAATTTTGATACATAACCATATCTCTCAATAAAACTAAGCATATGAGCTTAATACTTACACCAGGATTGAGACTCATCCCCTTCTTTCAAAATCTTGGTAAATATATCTTACATTTGGTGCAATTAGGGAAGCTCACCCATCTCCTTCACACACAAAAGTGTATACAAAGATGAATTTGTGCACAATCATCCAAGTTAGCAATCCCATCATGGGAAATTTATTTCACTTATCCTTCACGAATTAAAAAAATACACAAGGAGGAACACAATACATCTCAACAAGAGGAATTACATAAATATAAGTGTACAATATACAATCAATTTATCTCCTTCAAGCATAAAATTATTGCACAAGGAAGAACATTATTTGGGAAAACATTCACAATACATGGGAAATTGCATTACCCAAGTAATAGTCCATTATTGTGATAACCATTTCATATAAAAGAACATACTTAAAACATATAATAAATTTCATAGTTAGATGACACAAGACAATTGTCCATCCTTGCAATAAGTAAACATCATAGAGAAAACATCCACATGGGGTAATTACAACAAATTATCATAATAGTGTCATATATTATTTTTAGATTGACTGGGTCAGCCAATCATATTTCTAAACTATTTATTTGTCCATAATTTTGCATGAATGATTTGATTAAACATTTAATTCCAAATCACTAAGATAAATAGTACATTCCATGTAATCATCATGTCAAATCAATTGATGGCCCAAAAATGCATACAAAATTTGCATACACACTTATAAAAACTATCACACACTTATGAGTAGCATACACATGGATAATCAAGATAAATTTTCACCCAAAATGGAATATAAAAGGCATATACATAACAACATATACACAAGAAAATACACATCATCATACACAAAAAACATACATACAAATGTAGCATACAAAAACATACATCAAATTGGTAATCATGTTCATTCATAATATAAAAATGAATACTCATACATAGTAGTAGAGGAAAATATTAAATATTCAATCCCATCAACATGGGCAATAAAATCACATAAAAATGATCTACCAAGCAATATAGAATCATATTCACATCATGGTGTCATACAAAATTAACATTCTGCTATATAGGATGTTATTGACCATGCATGGATTTAATCATGTTCAGTTAGTTATATATGAGGCTATATAAGAATACTTTGGTTATTTATTTGTAACTATCTCTTCTAGTTTAATGTTTCAAAATAAAACAAGGATACTCTTGTTTATTATTATTAATAAAATTTTCATGTATATTGAGTCAAAATAAATTCCACTTTAACTTATTTCTATAACAATGGAGATGTTATATAAATTATATAAAAAATAATGGTAATATAAATTATTATTAACTACTTTACATTTGAATTATTAATTAATAATTTTATAATAGTTGTCAACACCAAATGAATCAAATCAGAGGGGAACTAAGTCTCATATAGTATAGTAATTAACCGACAATAATGTCATATTCAATGTTGTAGTTTATTTACAATAATATCAATCAAGAACACTTTCAAAATTATTCCTTATAACTTGATTCAAGATCTCACCATATCACATGAATGGGAAGGATAATAATTTACCACACCTAAATCTCTTATTTACCATAAAAATAAGATCATCGCCCATCTCCAACCGGGGGAGAATTAATACACAACTATAAATTTCTTTTTCTTGTTCATAAACTTGATTTCCAAACTAGTAATCAAGAATAAATCAAGATGATAAAGCAAATAATAAATACAATCCAACTAATAAGTGCAATCAAGTCATCACATATAAAATGCAATAGCATGAAGTCAAAACAAATCATTTAAGACTATAAAACATCATAGAAAATAAAAGGTCCCCAAAACCCACATAAAATTGAGATCTAAGTGTTATTAAGGAATGTAACAAATGTATAATAAGAGATAAGCTTACATATAATAGAGTCATTTAACCCCATGAGAGACAATATCTGGCAAAGACACCAGTTTGGGACTTAACCACCTCTCCCACACCCTTACAGAGGCTTCTCTACTATGTAGCTAATAATGATGATGAATCCAATAGAAATAATGGAGTAAAGCTATATTATTATTTTTATTCAAGCCACCGAAATAAATCATAGAGGATGAAAAGTAAAAAATAAAAAAATCACATAAATTTAAAATAAAATAGTCTAGCCACTATTTTTTTCAATATGCAAAAGTCCACAAAGAATATTTCCAATGATAAAAAAAATACAAATATTATGAAACTAAATCTCATCTTTCAAAAAAATAAATTCAAGCATAACAAATCACATATTTATATTTAGCCAAAATATTAAACAAGGGAAAGACAGATCACAACATTACATATGTCCAACTTCCTCTACCAATATGCCCTTATTTAGGCTAGCTTTTGTCTCTCCACCAAGGATTGACATGTTTGCCCTCTTTAGAAGATTTTCAGTGACAAATATTAGTTTAATATCAAAATGTGAGGGTATATCATGCATTTGAAATGTTTCTATCACATTATTCAATTGTTTTATCAATCCAACATAGGACTATAACTCAAACATGGTTTTAAAATGAGTCATATATAATCCCTTCCTATAATATATCCATTTTCCACTGCATATTGTTCCAATTATTACTAGATTATTAGGCAATAGAGTGGGAAAATTACCATACAACCAACCAACTATTTGTTTATTCATGTACAGGGGTCTTTATGTACTTATTACTATTTAAAGAGACATCCAAAATTGAGAAGTTTTAAGTTATTCTATTGTGAGATCTTTATTAGGATCGTCACATAGTAGTGAAAACCATGAGTATTAAAAAAAATAGGAGGTTTAATGTTCATAGTTAAATTTCATATGCACATATTATAATTAAAAAAAATTGTATTCATTCTTACAATTTTCCCTACATGATCATGGCTTTATTAGTTTGTTGAATTTCCATATACATTTGCATCATTTCCTATGATAAAAAATCCATCAAGTTTTCTAATTTAAATTTTAATGTAGTGTTGGTGATAGCCATCATAAAATTATCCCACTAGTATTTAAAAAATCAAAATAACATGATGAACCTTTCTTCATCACCAATCTACATATGTAAACTCACTTACCAAAATATTAAAGGTGTTCATGTGCACTACAACTAACTCACCATAATTCATTCGTAGTGATTACAAATTATTTTGTATGAAAATTTTGTTTAATAGCATCTTGTCATACTAAAACATGGCCAACTTATCCTATAAAAGCTCCATAGTATTTCATTTAATACATTTAGAAAATTTTAATTTAATATAGATAGTGTGATAGAGATTCATGATTTCTTATTAAATTTATCCCACTATTATAGTTTCATTCTGGTGGAGTGGCAATATTTACAATGACAATCCATTATTTTGTATCCACCAAGAGGTCTTCCATTTTAAGATTCCATAATTCAAAGTTATAATGACTGAAAATTTTAGTTTCCACTCCGGTGCTTCTAGTCATTTTCTTCACACAAGATTATCCTACCAAACTCCTACTTCACAATCACTTGTCATAAGCTATTACATCAACTATAGATCTTTTAACCAAGCTTTGATACAAAATGATGGGAATATACTCTGATATGATAAACAAACACAAAGGAGAGTTGTGCTAATGTGAATATTACATAGGAAGAGAGAATGACAAACAAAATAAATTTCACTTGGAAAATCCATTTTTGGTAAAAACCCAAACACAATAACATACTTGAATTATAAGATAAACATAACGCCTTATAATGTTTTGATTAAGTCACAAGGCTATGTAACCTTCATATAACACTTACTATATACTATAATGTACATACTTAAATGTGTGTATTAAAATTTCAACAACCTTTGTTTCACATATCCTATGTAACTTTAATATCATTATTACTTAGATGAATAATGTTTATAGCAAACACTTCAATTGTAATGTTTTTACTATAGAATAGTCTACATGCAACAACTACTACACCAAGTAAACAATGTGTAACAATCATTAATTTTTTTGTGTTAGAGCATGACTAAGATTTTGCTAAAACTTTCTTAGTATGACATATACAATTAGACACATGTCTGAAATCCATTCAAATAAAGTTTCATTATTTTACATGTTTTACAACTCCTTGTAACACCTTAATGCAACTCACCCATGAAGCACCACTTCAAAATATTCTAGAGTGGGACTAAAATTAAATCAAGAAACCTACATAGATATTCCATCATCCTTGTACATTGTCAACCTTGTGTACTAAATAAAATCCCTAAACAAGACTGTGTAACCAACCTAGCTTTCCCAATCAACCGATTACACTTCCTACACAACTAAGTTATTGTGATAAACACCATGCACAACACCAAAAATGTACACAATTGCTATTTCACATATTCATGCAAAGTTGAGACAAATCACAACAACCACTTGAAATATAATCATATTAATGAGTGGGGTTGTACCAAATTTAATGACAATGATGTCTTAAGGGATCGATCTTCTAGTATGTAAATGTTTGCATAATACTGAGGTAAGTATTTTTTTAATTCAAATTCTATCAACTTTCCTCATGTAAGGCCCCCATGTTTCAATGCCATATAAAATAAGAAATGAAAAAAATGTGTAGAAAAGACAAATATTTATCTTGAGAGATATTTAAACTCACTAAATTAAACTAATATTAAAATAAAGAAAAGAAAAAAAATATCATGGACACACTTTTATTTTTTAGATTGGTTTTTTCATAGTGCTTGTGATTAAGCCTAGATTTTTAATTTAACCTTGCATGTCAATTTAAATTTTTTTGACAGCGACCTCTTTTAGAGACCTATAAATTGAAATTTTTATTATACAGATTTTCATATTACCAATGTTTATATTCTCATAAATATTAACACTAATTATTATTTTATATACTTTAATGAGTATGTAACTTTAAAAAATATATGGTCTATTAATTTTAAAGTATGTAACTATTTATGACCTAGTGAATTTTTACAAGTCATACACTGTCTAAAAAGGAAAAAATAGGTTACAGACTGTTAATTTTTCTAGTTTTGCCCATGATATTTATATCTAAACTTTTTCAAACATCTATCTTTTATAAACTATTTAAACTAGTGATCTGAAATTTATTTAATTTTTATAGATTACTTATTAACCTTGGAAACATTTTCAATAGTATTTCAATCACAAATTTTCAAAATAATCCATAATTTTCATTCATGATTGAATTGGTGGACTGTTTGGTTTATTCTTTTGTGATTTTAGGGTTTATTAGTCCATAATTTTCATCCTCTACAACTGATTGTGCCATAATTTAGGTCCATGGGGCTCAATTTGGCCCAAATCATGTCTTTAATTACACCAATTGACTAATTGGATCAATTCATGATGGAATCAGAGATAATTTAGCCCAAAATAATGTCTTGATCTTGTATTTAGGTTTGATGGGATCAAATTAACCTCAATTACTTGCTTGATTTGGTTTATTACATGATGACATTAGGGTTAATTTCACTCCAAATCACATCATCTAAAATTTAACTAGGTTCATGTGGCTCAAGTTTTCAAAAATCAAATCATTGATTTTTGAAATTAACTAATTGTCTCAATATATGATGAAATCAAATATAATTTAGCTTCAAATCACATTGTATAGTCACATTTAAATTTAATAGGTTCATATTAACCCTAATTACCTCCACAGTTGAACCAATTGGTTATTTCATTAATTACATGATGACATTGGAGTTTAAATAGTCACAAACCATATCATATACATGTTAATATCACATTTATTATTGAACCAAATAATTATTTTCTTTAGTATTTAATGAAATTATCCCCAATTGCCTTTAGATTGAACTAATAGGCTATTTTTTTTAGTTTTTTATGCAATTTGGGTTAAAATCCCCAACTTACATCCTTTATAGTCAAAATTAAGTTAATGAGGATCAATTTACCTCAAATTGCATGACTGATTGCTCCAATTCACTCATTCGCTCAATATTTCAAGAAATTGAAGGTAATCTAGCCCCAAATCAAATCGTATATTCACATTTACATTCAAGGGGTTCAAATTACCCCTAATTTCCTCCAACATTGAAACAATTAACTCTTTAATTCATTTTATAATGACAGTAAACCTAGTTGAACCCTAAATCATATTCTATATATTTGAAATTATGTTCATCAACTCAAACTCACCAAAATTGTATCACTATATCCATTATGTCCTTCATGTAGTAGTGTATATATTGGCACACTCCAATTTAAAATAAAAAATAAAAAATCATAAACGTGAATAGATAGATACATTAGAGGAAATTTGATTTGAAAATAATCCTCTTAAGGAAATCCTTAAAATATAGAATATGACATATGAAAAAAATTCAAAACACTTTAAAGATGACATTATCCCTTGATATAAAATAATAATGTAATAAATTTTATTTATTATATAAAACTTAAACTAACTCGCCTAGTTAGGATAACCTTACTTATTTTATTCCATATTTTATTTTTTAATGGAAAGTTCATTTGTTTTTGTGTTTTCACATTCAATTATTATAGAAGGTATTTTTTTTCTAAGATGAAACACATTACACCCAATGTATACACTTATGATTCTATTTTACATAAGTGCATTGATACCAAATCCATTGTAGAGTGACAATTGTTACGCACCCACATGGTACAATCTAGTTTTGATCGTACTAGTTAGAATCTAGAGTAGGATTTAAAAAATGTGGTTTGATTATTCGTGAGTGAGTATATTTTATTTATTTTACCAAATATACATACAAGTTGAATTTTTTAACATGGTATATATAGATAATGGAAATCTTTATAAAACATCTGCACTAAAAAGTTTAGGGTGGTCAGCTAATATTGAAATAAAAAAGAAACCACCATAAGGGATGTCTTCATATTGGTTGTATATATGGAAAATATTATGTGTCTATAGTGTAGCCACATTTATTTATAGAGAAGAATAATATGATAGCTATGTTTTAGTATAATATCCATTCACCAAGTAAAATTATATGGAATCTAGTTAACATGTTGGTTTAGAGAACCAACACTAAGAGGACATTTTTTTTAGAGATTAGATTTATGTTTCATAATTTGTTTGTAGAAACAATGGCATGTAATATGTAGTATTCATCACCTAGGATATTAGGTATTATTGAAAATAGCTTGCAAAAACAACAAAGATTCATTAAACATTTGATTATTATGGAACATCAACATAACCATCTCAATCATATCCTATATTCCCATGAAATTTAAGATAAAATTGGTGCATTGAAATTTCATTATATAACTACTCGACATTATTTAAAAGGAAGATCGATGTACTAAATTCATTAATGGATCCAAAATGTCTTTGGATTACTATTATGGAATCAAAAACATCATTTTTATGGACTGTGGAAGCATGAAATCTATAGTTATATAATTATTCACCACTTTAAGCCAACATGTTTATCTTTGGGATTACTATTTATCTTATAAACAAAGTATTTTACCCTTGAAGTTGAGCACTTACAAATTTGGGGGAGATAAAACATGCCACCATCACCAATAGTTATAACATGCGATCAAAGTGCAACTATCAAATATTTTGCCTTGTATGTCTATACCTAGTTATATCAACATTACTCCTTAAAGTGTTTCCAAGGTGCACACCATTGAAGGTAAGACTTTACCAGTCCTTGGTATTAATCTAGACTTTACAATTACAAACCGCTATTTTAGTAGGCCCATAACCATCCTCAAGGTCTTCATACACTATTGGGATTGAATCGCACAATCCTTACTAGTTATACAAAGTAAAATACTAACATTATTTGAAGTAGAAGATAGTCACTTTGTATGCTTCATTCATGAAGAACATAGTAATATAGAACCATTGATACTATTGAAGAACATAGTCATAAATAACATATTACAAGGTAAAATGGAAGATGTTACATGCCACATCTTTGTTGTTTACATTTAGTATCCCTAAATCAGCCTTGAAATCCTTTATGTGTTATTTGATAGTTCTACCTCCCGAGGGATAAAAGGTAGGAAGATACTTTTTAGGGTTTCTAGGCAAATCATGCACATCCCTAGGAATAATAGTAGTAGAACTAGATAACCAGGCTAAGGACAAATTACATGGAAGAAGATGAGATATTCTAATTGGGGAATATGATCAAGCTCAAGTTCCCCTTAAGATTCCTCTATTTGACCTAACTTTTACATGGATCTCCAAGAGAGGGAATAATAGGTCAATTAGACCTTGTTAGTCTTCTGGATGTATCAATTGCAACTTAAGTGATCTTTTAAAGAAACAAAAAGCCGACCCTCCTTCTGGATCTAGTTTATTTCCTATTGATTTAGATTTTATGCACACTAGAGAATCTTACGAGGTAGAGTTTAACATTTTAAGATCAATGGAATAATATTCACTCCAAGGCATAAGTTATGGGGCATTAAATTGTGTAAATAACCTATTAATGTAATAGTGGTAATCATAGTAGTTATTTACCTTAGATAGTTTTGATATAACATAAGTGCATACCTACTTGAGATGGGTGAATGGGTGAATTAATAACCTAAAGTGGGTAGGATAAAAAGAAGCTAAAAAAAAGAAGGGTATGTAAGAAAAGAAGATATATGAATCAATGTTAGATGAAACCCTTCAAAACTAGATTTTGAGCTATGAGGTTAGATAAGTAGTCAAAGAAATAATGATTGTTGTAAGTTACTATTATCACACAACATAAATAAATAAAATTAGGAGTCTAAGGGAACTAGACACAATAAAATTTAATGATCATAATCAAAGGTTGTTGCATTTGTTGGACTATAACCATACTTATACAAAGGGAGATTATGATAAATAAACAAAAAGCATTCAAATTAGCTACTGAAAAATATGAATAGTTGCATCAAATAAAATTTATATATAACCTAAAGACTAAAATACCAAAAAAAAGGAACTGTTAGTGTAGTCTTTTTCCCACTCTCTGGTTTTACCTACATGGTCTAGTTGGATTGCTTAAGTGTCCCTTAGGTGTTTAATAAAGGTAATTGGGGAAGATAATCTCACATTTATGAGGATGTGAGGACATGTCTATCTACCACCTATATATGTACCATTACTTTGTAATTTTGGCTAACCAACCTAGAGTGTTATTTCATTTTAATACTTTTTCACATTATGAAGTTTCTTCCTCTCATGTGTTCATGATTTCACTACTCCATATAGTTTCACCTTAGTAAATTTGATCTTATCCAATTATCTATCCTCAAGTGTGACCCACTCTGACAAGAACTTCTTCAATGAATCATATATTTGGATAACAACATAAGATTTCACATCCAGATAAACTTGTAGAATAATTTATAGAATTTATTATTTATCTTGATAGCCAAAAATTATATCCATTTGGAATCGGGAGACAAAATATATATAAGCTTAGGGAGGGGTATCATCATCCACCAAAAAAAAATATAAATTTATATTGTCTAATAATATAATGTATGTCAAAGTTCATACGTAATGTACATGTATACAAGATATGCATGTAAATAAAATATGTTAGCCAAAATTGATTAAATATAACACATATATGCCAAAAGATAATTTAGACTATGAGTCTCAACTAAATATAAAAACATGAATATATATAGAAGACACTTTTGGTCAATGGTCATAGACATAAAGTGTATAGAAGACCTCTTAGTAGGGAAAATTCGTTGAACATAATCAAGACTAAATTAAACTTATGGAAGAACTTGGCTCTTCCACTAAAGCCATATGATCTTTGTAGAAGACATATAATAAGGAGGAGTGATAAACAAATAGTAAATGGAAATTATACTCCCTTTAAAAATTAAAAAAAATGCAAAAAATAAATAAAAAGCTACTAAAAAGTGAAAACTAGAAATGGAACTTTTCAGATAAACTTTTATAATAAACATGAATTATTGTCCTATCAGCCAGCTTATCTTCTCAAAATTATTTATCCTTGTAAGACACGTAGAAAAATTAAGAGATAATCATGGATCCTTATAGGAGAGGTATATTTTTACTTCATTCCTTATAGGTTAGACATTTTCTATTTTATGTTCTGTGTTTATAGCCATTAGGTAAACAACACTTCTACATATGGATAAGTTTTTTTGATGACACATGGATGTGACTGAGGTTGGTACCGTCTCAAAATTTCAAGATTTGATGTGAATAATTTTTCATAAGATATGGCCTCATGAAAAAATCATTACAAATATTATTTCAAGTGCCACCAAGTATGATCTCACATGCCATCTCATTGAGGTTGTCCTCAAAAAGTACTTTCTCATTAAAAATCTACATGATTTGAAGTTATTGAAAACAATTTTTGGTATCAATTCATGATAATGCTTTATTTTCTATTCATTACCACATCATATCTCAATTTACTTGCCCTCCTCAGTACTTTATGCAAATTCGATCTTAGTTTTTCATCATACAAGCAAGTTTTTGGTAATACTATAAATAAATTTGAAGATTGGGGGTAAGAAGAAAAGTGAACCAGAGTCAGCAAAAACTTTGTTGTAAGATGAGTATGCTAGGTTTATTTTTGATATGGTGGGATGGATTGATTTCCTATAGATATTTCATAATTTTTAGGAAAACATTATCTAGTAATTTTTAGAAAATTTTGATGAGGATAATTCTATAGTCCACGGTAAGCATATTTGTGTGGATTCCTCTATGATTACTAAACTTTCAACGATTCCTAAATAAGGTGTGGTTGTTTTTGATAAATTGAGTTTTATTTATTTATTTTAAATATTCATTGATGATAGTGAACCCCATCTTAAGTTGGCCAAAACCCCACAAGTCATGGCCAGAGAAATCATTCAAGATAGTCTTCCACCTATGTGGCATAATATAGCCTACTGGGTCATGAAATAAATCATAGATGATGGATAAATTACTATGGTCAGTGGTAACACCATTTATATTCTCATTAATTTAAGGAAATGAGCCACTAGACCTGAATGATAGGTAAACCTACCATCTTTTCTTCACCGTGCTATAATTAATGTACGTTAGAAATTAAAAATGGGAACTAAGTCAATCAAACATCATGGTTTGATCCATCTCATCTATCAGAACCATTTTTTGAAGAAACCTAAGGGTGAGAAATCTTGGTCCTCATTTATATAAAAATCAGTCCAAATTTTTGGTAAGAAATCACAACATCCTATTTCTCCTCCTCCTACAACAAAAAGAACATAGGAAAGTTCATCTTTGGCATCTTCAAATCTAAATATGTTGTGTCAAAGGTCAAAAAAATTGAGGGTTTCATGAGAAAATCATACTCCATTAGTCAAACCCTAGCAAATTCATCAGCTATTTCTTTAGAATGAAGAAGAAAGCAATGTACAAGCAACAAATTTTTTGGGAAGTCTAAGTTCTCCCATAAAAGTTATGGATGTTGAACAGAATGTTGAAGAAATCCCTACATAAGAGATTATAGATGAAGAAGAATAAATACCATTACCTTCTATATTTGACAAGGGTAAAGTTTCACTTATAAAAGAAACATCATCTTCTCCTCAGCCTATTCAAGAAGACACAGAGTTTCAACATGAAATGACCATGTCATGGAATAAAGAAACCATTTGACAATAATAGATAGATCTATATTTTCTCTCATTGACACTGTAAGTTAAGAACCAAACCATTTCTAGTTTGTAAATAATATATGAACATTCTATTGCTTAGATTTGAGCACAATAAGTAATGATCATAGTAATTGATATTAAACAGATTAAGATTCACAATAAATTATTCTCACAATCTTATGAACTTTGCACCTTATAGAATCCCCTTGTAAAAAAGGATGCTTAAATTGATACTCTACAAAATTCTATTATTAGTAAGGATGCTTAGATAAATATTTTACAACATTATATTGATAGTAAAAATTCATTGTTTGGTCAAACTACTCACATATAGGAGCTAACAAATCAGAATGTTGATTTTCAAGCTTCCATACAAGATATGCAAAGGGAAAAAAGAGAAATAGTTTTACAAACTGAAGGACCCATAAGGGATATTCATTATTTCCCTATACCACTTCATGAGATGATTTTAGTTTTGAATAGTTATTAGAATAAGATTTAGAAATTTGAATAAGAAAATGCTAAAATTAAAGAAGAGTCTCAAGAATAGTTTTAGAAGGCTCAAACTTCTATTCAGTCTATTTGTGAAATTACTTAAAAATTGTTATCTTGTAAAAAATCTTCTTATTTCTATGTTCTATTTCTTCATGAATAATTTTATAAGTGTTAAATGCAATTTATTTCTCTTAAATTTCCCCATGATATTGAAGATGAACATAGTTCATGCTTGTTTTTCTTAAAAGTACCATAGAAAGATAAGATCATATTTATGAATTATATCTTTGCAAAATATTATTAGGCCACTGGTCTAGATTTTTGATTAACTTTTTTATGGGGGAACACACTTATGTGCTATCCTTTCTACCATGATAAATGAAGCTACTTAGGAGCAAGCACATAATCAATTCTTAGAACTATAAAACACTATAGGTCTATGTATGAGATCTCAATTTCTAGAAGCCCACAAACTTCTTGCTACCTTCTAGCCTATGTATCATATGAACATGGAAAACAAGAATAATGAGTTGCTAAGAAAAAAAATTTCAACCTTTCAAGATTCTATGAGCCAACATTCCTCTAGCTCCATCAATACAAGTATGTCTAGATGGGAGACTTTACCTGTTGCCTTGAAACACAGGGAAGTTATGAATCCCACCACCATCAGTTAAAGTATTCATATAGCTAGGGTGGTTACTCAGATTATCACTTAGATCCTAGATGTAGGGTTACATGTGTGGATTGGCATGATATTTAGGCCATCCATTCTTAATTTATCTTATGTATCCTTTGTAGAATTGGCATAATTTGACATAAATATAATTTTAAGCATGGATACATATAGTGGTAATATATTTGAGATTTTTTCCCATAAATCATTATGATTTAGGATACTATTTTCAAATATATGATCTCATTCAAAGGTTGGAATTTTGACTCCTGGATTGAAGAACAATTCTCCCACTAGTTTTTAAGAAGACTTGAAAAAGTTAAAGTGTGGAGAAAAAATGATGAACATTTTATATAGCTCATTATATCTCATATAAACTATCTATAAGTGTTGCCTCTTGCTTATATATTGCATTAAATTTAATAGTTAAGGTCTCATATAATTAGGAAATTATATTTTGTTTGTATGTTATACATTGTTGATTCTTTATCTTTTTATTTGTGTCTAACTTGGATGAAATGAACATATTTTTTTATACAGAGATACATCCCTATGACAAGATCATTTTCATAAGTCATAAAAAAAATTTAAGACTCAATGTATAACACATTGAGCTCTGAAGATCCTTAGTCAAGCTCCAAAGATCTGCAGCTTTGAAGATGTCCAACTATACTCTACAAATCAATAGAGTAATTCCAAAGGTGTGTGTGTGTGTGTGTGTGTGTGTGTGTGTGTGTGTGTGTGTGTGTGTGTGTGTGTGTGTGTGTCTATATATCTAAAGATATTTTGTTTGGTTTTACAAAATAGGCATTGGAACTGATTCAACTAATAATAAACTGAGTATAACTAGCATAGATCTAAATATATTTTGTTTGCTTTTACAAAATAGGCATACATTTATATCTAGATCAATTTAGACCATTACTATGAATAATAATGCCTACAATAAGATATCTAAAGAAGGATATATATATATATATATATATATATATATATATATATATATATATATATATATATCCTTCTTTAGATATCTTATTGTAGGCATTATTATTCATAGTAATGGTCTAAATTGATCTAGATATGAAAGTATGCCTATTTTGTAAAACCAAACAAAATATATTTAGATCTATGCTAGTTATACTCAGTTTATTATTAGTTGAAACAGTTCTAATGCCTCCCTATAAGTGTGGGATTTGATTCCTATATATTCCATTTTGAATAAGTGGTTTTGGTTATTTAGATAATCAAGTTTTGTATTTTGAGAATATCCATTGCTATGTGCTTTAAATACATGTTTCCTTCTCATTCCAGATAATAAAAAATAGAGAACTGAATAGAGAGAAAAAATGTTCAAGTGTAATTTCACACATTTGTATATATTTTTTTTTGATAATGAAATAGATTTTAGCATTCTATTTTTTTACTAAGTACAAGTTGATCATATTCTGAGGAAGGAGTAAGGGCCCACTTCTCTTTGATGATTAGGACAATTGGTATGCTAATTTATAGTTTAAAAGTGTATTTATTTTGATTCAAGTATATTTAAATTACTACAAAGGTGATTTATCTTTCAATGCAAGTGTGATTTCCCTTTTAATGCAGTTTTGATTTTCATTTTAATGCAGTGTGATTTCCCTTTTAATGTAAGTGTGCTTTTGTTAAATACAAGGTTTATTTCAATTCAATTCAAGTGACTTTTTTTTTAAAGTGTGTCTTTAAAATTTCATAAGATTCAAAGTTTTTTAACTCATCTCCATATTAATAATCTATCAAGAAGTAGTCTAGGTGATAATAGCCAATAAACATTCTCATATTTTAAAATGCAGCACTATCCTACCCAGTTGGGCAAGTAGAGTGAGGACATTGTAGTGTCTTATGCCATATGTTTAAGCTATGGACATTGATGGTGTGAACTGAAGAATATTTTTAACAAGGAATGCCATAGGATATATTTAGTTAGAAAAACTTTCTAAATTTACATTTTTTGTAACTTAGAATTAGAATCTTATTTTTTATCCTTAGGATTTAGACATCAACAATAGAGTAAACCCCCCAAACAATGAACTGTAAACTCAAATATCCAACATCTTACTGCATATAGCCCTGGACACTAGCCCTGGTATAAAATGACATCAATCCATTGATTTGTTAAATGATAGGTATAACAACAACCTATCACCTAAGAACTCAAATTTGAAATATTTAGCTTATAGATAATGGCAGTGTGATTTAATGTTTCTTCTAATTGTACATGTATTGTCAAAATCTAAATATTGAATGTGTATTTCATGCGATATTAATGTAAATACAAAGTTTTTCCTTGTTTCCCATTTTGATTTAAAATTGACAATCATCTTTGGAAAGTTTATTTGCCACATGTCTTCTCATCGTGCATTGTCTTCAGTCTAGCTACCAATTTTTGCCTTTGTAATTTAGCCATGTTCTCATGATATTATTCCACTTGACATGATCATGTTTAGCCAGGGGGGTTAATATTTAAAAGCCTTCTTTGTTTTCCCTTATATTCCCATGACAATTATATTTTTATACTTGGCATGATCTTTAGAATATGAGAAGTTTTTGAATGTCAATTATGTATTTTCCTCTCATAGACTTTGGGTGACCGATATGTTACCACATAGTCTGATCTTAGGGATATGAGGCTATTTGGATTTTGAATTTATATATCCCTTAGTGGGATCCAAGTGAATGGGATTATTCCACCTATTATGATTTTATTTACTCAACTATTTGAGAAATTTGAATATATTGGACCTGCTTTAATCTTTTTGGTTCTGAGTAAATGGGATTGTGCCATGTGGAATATTATAAGAGGTCTAGGGACTTAGTATAATTATAATTTTAAATAAGAATAACTATGTCCCATGTGAATGAGAACTTGACATATGGATGGCTTTTGATGGCTTTGCTACTTGTAAGACTTTGAATTTTTTTGAAGACTAGTTATGTCTCGAGTGGATGAGATCTTGACATGTTGATGGTTTGTGATGACTATGTTGATTAGGAGAATTAGAATATAATTTAAATTTAAAGAGTCACAAGTGAATGAGATGATTCCATGTGAAATGATCTTAGGAATACAAATGCTTAGGAGGACTTATAAATTTCATGAAGCCTGTAGTCAACTCTGAATACATGGGATGCAAAAGGATGCCATGATATAGAGAAATCAGTGAAAAATTTAATATCAGGAATGAGATGCTGCACATCGAAGCTAAAATATGATAATATGTTTTCATTAGTCATGTTATTTAATTAAATCAAAACTAAGTTTGAATAAGCATTCAAAATAGAACAAAGGAATAATGAGTGGTAAGTAAATCATGAATAATGCACAAAATTTGATTTTATTTATTTTTGAATTTTAAAAAAAACAAATTTAGACTTGTGCATTAACATTAAACTATCTAAGGTTTGTATGGACCACTAATAAATATTTATTAGAAATAATGGGTTCCTATTTAAATCATGAAAAAGTGGGGTATGTTGGGGTATGAAAATAACCCTTGAATCCACAATGCTTCTTTGCTTGCATGAATAAATGTGATGTATTCAACCTCAATTTCAAATAACGCCACATCAAGATGTCATTTTCTCATCCAACTTATTGATCCATTTAAAAAATAAAGTCATAAGAAATAATAGAAATAAAATAGTAAATATTGAAAGAATGAGCAGGAGATACATGGGATCCACAGGATCAATCCAGGAGAAAGAACCCAAAACAAATAACCTACAAATATTTCTAGAGAATAAATAAATTTGTCACACCTAAAAAATAGGTGATAATCCACAAATTTTTCTATATATTCTCATTAATCTCTCGTTAATTTCTCATATAATGCAAAGTATTTATAATACAAATAGTTAGTTTCATGTTAACAAACTATTTGTAATGATTACAAAATAGAGAAAACAAACTATTTGTTTTCTCATACTACGAACAAATATATTGTTTGGAAATTCTCAACAATAAAATAAATTAACCGAGGTAAATAAATTTTACCCTTGGTAATAAATAACTTACCCTATTAACCCTAGGTAAGCTTAAATATGCATTATTCCAACACCCTCCCTTAAGCGAAACATAGGGAGAATGACAAACAAGGATGGGTCCCAGGTACTAGGCCTGATAAGGTACCCATGTATAAACCAATCAAAATATATGAAAAATAAAGGAAGGACTTCATGGGAAATCCCCCCAAGGACAACTTCCTTCACCCCAAGCATCACTCACAACTAAAGATAATGAGGAGAAGCCAAAGGTTTAGTGAAGATGTCTGCAATCTGCTCAGCTGTAGGCACAAACTCTATTAAAAGAACTCCATCCTAAATAAGATGTTGAATGAAGTGCATGTGAATGTCAATGTTTTTTGTTCGTTGATGCTCAATAGGATTGTGTGAAATAGCAATCGCACTTTCGTTATCACACCAAAGAGTAGTAGGACCCTGCTGTGTGAAGCCAAACTCTCCAAGCAAATGTCAAAGCCAAAGTATCTCCTGACTAGCTTTGACAGCACCTCAATACTCAGTCTTAGTAGAGGACAATGCAATAGTAGTCTACTTTTTGCATGCCCAAGCAACTAGACCTGAACCATGTGTGAAAGAAAATCCACAAGTGGACTTGCGAGTGTCAACATCACCAGCCCAATCAGAGTCAGTGTATCTAACAAGCTGTATAGAACTTTGTGGTGTGTAATGTATACCAAAGTGAGTGGTGCCCCGAATGTAGCACAAAATACACTTGGTTGCTTGCCAATGACTCTCATGAGGCTCATGTGAGAACCGAGAGACAAGGTTCACAACAAATGTGATGTCAAGATGGGTATGAGTCAGGTATAAAAGACTACCTACAAGTTGCCGATACAAAGTGGAATCAATAAGAGGAGTCATACAAGTGGCAGACAACACAATACCTGACTGCTATGGAGTGGGTGCAGGCTTACAATCAACCATGCCAAATCGATGAAGAAGATCTGTTGCATACTTCTACTATCCAATAGAAATTCCCTCAAAAGACTGAAAAACTTGAAGACTAAAAAAATAATGTAGAAGTCCCAGATCTGTCATATCAAACCTATCTGCCAACTTGTCCTTGATGTCATGTATCAAGGAATCTAAACTATCAGTGAGGATGAGATCATCAACATACAAAACCAAAATGAAAATCTCCTCACTTTGCTTTAGGATGTATACATTGTGATCTGACTCACAATGAATAAAACTAGAACTCAAAAGAAAACTATCCATCTTCTCATACCAAGCTCTAGGAGCTTTTTTGAGGCCATAAAGAGAACAATGGAGTCTACAAACCAATGATGAGTCCTGCACAAATCCTGGAGGCTACTCCATATAGATCTCCTCATGGAGATCACCATGCAAGAAAGCACTCTTCACATCCATCTAAAAAATAGACCAAGAATGTGAAGCAGCAAGAGAGAGTACAAGCCGAATAGAATCCATCTTAGCTGCAGGGGCAAAGGTCTCAGAGTAATCAACCCCTTCAACCTGTGAAAAACCCTAAGCTACTAATCTAGCTTTGTACTTATCTACTGATCCATCTGCAGCATATTTGGTCATATAGACCCATTTACATTTTACAAGTTTTCTTCCCTTAGGAAGAGGGACAAGATCCCAAGTATCATTCTTCATCAATGAAGAATACTCATCATACATAGCAACATCCCACTCAGGTATACCATTAGCCTCAAAAAACAACACTAGATCATTTATGCAAGCTTGTCCCAAAAGAGCAACACTAGATGTTTGTGAGCGAGTGCGACGAGAATCAGATGGATCACCAACAAAAGAACCAGCTGCCTGTAGAGTGCTCTTTGCCCATTTAGGCAAAGGTGGTGACGAAGATGGTTGTGGTGGCTGAATAAGTGAAACATCATCATCATCAACAATAGAAATCAAATCCTCACTATCCTCAGTAGAAGGAGGGGGAGAAGAAGAACTAGATGTACACTCCTGTGGAGTGGGTAGCTCATCAACCTGAACATCCCGTCAAAACAACACATCATGTGTGATAGGATCAAAAATATGGTAGGCTTTTACATCTTCACAATAACCAACAAAAATGAGTGGTTGGCTTTTCTTCTCCAATGCTTTACATTTGTCATCAGGAATGAATGCCCATGCTTGACTCCCAAAGATGCAAAAATCTGAAATATCAGGCTTGATCCTAGACCAAGCTTCTTTTGGTGTCATATTTTACACAACTTTGTGAGGCATACGATTTTGAATGTAGTTTTCACAATTTACAGCTTCAGCCCAATATTGTGGACCCAAATTTTTAGAGTGAATCATACAATTAGCCATCTCTTTCAATGTTCGATTCTTCCTCTCTGCTACACCATTTTGTTGAGGAGTGTGTGGTACAGTGAACTAATGTTGTATCCGATGCTCAATACAAAAATCATAGAAAGCATTACTGTCATATTCCCCCCCATTGTTAGTGCATATATTCTTAAGAGGAAGAGATGATTGTTTTTCAACAAAGGCTTTGAAAGCCTTAAAAGTTTCAAAAACTTCACTTTTCAACTTGAGAAAATATACCCAAGTTTTACAAGTGAAATCATTAATGAATGTGAGTGCATATTTAGCACCTAAAAAAGAACGAGTTGGAAAAGTCATCAAATCACTATGAACCAACCCTAAGGGTGCATTTGCATGTGTGGCCTTACCAATTGGAAATGGATCTTGGTGCTGTTTACCAACTAGACAACCAGGACATACCCCATCAATACATGAGACCTTAGGAAGGCCTTTTACAAGTACTCATTTGTTGCATATATCCATAACTCAAATGTCCTAATCTCTCATGCCACAATTTGCTGAGATTATTACCATGTGTTATAAGTGAAGAACTAGTAGACATAAAAACTCAAACTTATCAAAAGTATAGAGTCTTGCAGTATGGTCTACTGTACCTGTAGCAACTATCTCACTAGGATCATTACATTCTCTTATTAAAACATTATGTGAAGTAAACTCCACAATTTTACCAGTACCAAAATTACATATTTTATATACAAAGAGAAGATTAGAAGAGATTTGAGGTACAAGCAATACATTGTTAAAACATCCATCCTATTTATCAACAGTACCTGATCTCAAGACTTCAATCTGTGAGGAGTTACCCATAACAATATGTGATGTACTACAATCTATAAGGGAAGACAATAGATCCTTAGAATGTGTGAGATGATGAGAAGCACCTGAGTCAAAAATCCACTGATCCTGACATGAAGACATAGCCCTGGCTGAAAGTGCTTTCCCTTTTCCTACAGAAGTAGAAGGAGATGGAGACGGAATGGAAATTTTGTGTTGTCTGACCGCTGCCTGTAATGATTCCATCTTCTTAAAACATCTACTTTCATCATGATTAGGACCTCCACAAAAATTACATGGACCAAATGTTTTCTTCTTTTGCTTAAAGGACTTTTTGGTCTTAGTAGATTTAGAATGATGAGGTGATTGGGTGGTGGACTCTGGAGGGTTATTTGAAGGTGCTTGCTTTTTAGACTTAGGTGAAGGTTTTCCTTTAGAAGAATTAGCAACTAGAGCATGACTAGGACTAGGTAGAGCATCTAAGGCCATTAATTTTGTTTGTTCTCTAGTCAATCTTTCACAAAAAATTTCAAAGGAAGGCCATTTGAATTCATCACCTAATGTATCCATCATAGTATAAAAAGCAGAGGAAAAAACACTATATGGTCCTTTCAACTTTGAAAAAATCATGAAAATGCACTCCTGATCACTTTTATCCTTGTCACCAACTTTCAATTGTGACCTTATAAATTTGAATTTTGCTAAGAATTCATCTATTGAAGGGAAATCTGATGGAGAGAGAGTACTCAATTCTGCATCTAATTGTAAAATTTTAAACTCATTAACATTGCCAAATAGGTTTTTAAATTTTTCCCATACCTCTTTTAGCGTAGTAGCATCTGCAATGTGAAATTGAAGATTATCTGAGACATTGAGGCAGATCAATCCAAGAGCCTCATCCTACTTACAACCATATGCATATTTGTCTTTTTCAGTGGTGAATGTTGCATGTGTTGTTTCAGAAAAAATTCTCCATAAGCCCTTTGATTGAAGGAGTTGTTGCATTTTTGGCTTCCAAACATGGTAATTTTTATAATTTAGAGGTTCAAACAATCGAGATTCCATTCCTGAGGAAGATGATGAAGTTGACAAGAACAATCTAGACATTTGTTTTTCCTCAAAAAAAAACACCCCTCCCGTTACAATTTAATGTCTCCCGACAAAAAAAAAATTAGCCTTGGCTTATACAAAATTAAAAAATGGCTTTTTTGCAAAAAAAACAATGTATGGGGATTTGACCCCAAGACCTCCTCCCTACAAATTTTTAACAAAATATCTCTAACCGCTTTAGCAAAGTCAAATTTGAACTTTCAAAGCTAGAGACTTGCTTTTAAACCACTAAAAATTAAAAAAAAAAATTAAAAAAAGGCCAAAAATGACTCACACATGTGAGATATCAGCTGAATAATCTTTGGATTTATCAAAAATGAACTCTTTTTCCAGCAAGGCGTGGTGGTCAGGGAAATATTTGAGAAAATTTGTAAATACAGCCAAGGAAAAAACACCTTTTAGCAATGCAGAATGGCTCCACTGGATCTGCCAAAAGGACTATACTGCCTACTCCAAATCCATCCTTCTTAGCATGAAACGAAAGATTTGGAAGTTTTCTATCACATGAAATTTTCAGATTTGGATTTTATGTAGCATAAGGCGTTCAAAAATAAGAAATCCGTACAGCTATGCAACAGACAAAAAAATAGTTTTTAATTTCCTGTTGTTGGCTTCCAAAACATTGTACGGCCTGATCCAAATTCATCAAAAAAATTATGGATAGAAATATATAAGATTCAGCTTTCATTAACAGGTCTCAAATTCAAAAAAAGTCAACTGTACGATCTTCCACATCAGAAAAATGAACAGGTACTGCAATCTGCCAACAGTCTACCAATAGGAACCAATTAGTAGAATTTGGAAGGAAAGAGCTGTACATCCAGAATTAAATGAAAAAATTCAAATTGGAATGGATTCCTGACTTTATTTCCTACGCCTCCATGAAAAAAATTCTGATTTTGAAAATCTGTACGGTCATTTAATGAGCATAAAGTACAAAATTTTTCAAAAAATAAAACTAGTAAATAAGAACCAAAATTTGAGAGAATTAAAAATATCTATAGCACATCAATAAAATAACATTTTTGAATGTGTTAAAAGATGAAAAATTTCAGGGAAGAGGATCTTCAACAGGAACTCCATGCTCTGATACCATGAAAGAATGAGCAGGAGATACGTAGGATCCATAGGATCAATTCAAGAGAAAGAACCCACAACAAATAACCTGCAAATATTTCTAGAGAATAAATAAATTTGTCACACCTAAAAAATAGGTGATAATCCACAAATTTATCTGTATATTTTCATTAATCTCTCGTTAATTTCTCATGTAATGCAAAGTATTTATAATACAAATACTTTGTTTCATGTTAACAAACTATTTGTAATGATTACAAAATAGAGAAAACAAACTATTTGTTTTCTCATACTACGAACAAATATATTGTTGAGAAATTCTCAACAATAAAATAAATTAACCGAGGTAAATAAATTTTACCCTCGGTAATAAATAACTTACCCTATTAACCCTAGGTAAGCTTAAATATGCATTATTCCAACAAATATCTCTATCCCAATAAAAAGTAAAAATCTATGTATACTAAAGGACATCATTCCATTAGATGTGCCCTAATAAAAAATAACATGACCATGAATTCCTTGTAGAAATTTTAAGATATTCTTCACTGCTACTCATGATCCTTTCCTGGATTAGGTATAAAATACTACCTCCTCCATCTACTTGTGTAATATAAATATTGTACACACTATTTCATAGATAAAGCTTCCCATCACATTCAATTATGAAAAATAATACATGTCTTCCAATTCCTTTGGAGTATCTAAACTTTGTGTATATGAATTTTTTTGACCAATTAGGAAATGGTGCACACTAATTTTTTGTCTTTCATTTAGAACCTTTCTAATACTATCTTAATGTATTTATCATGGTCCAAATAGAGATTCTTATTCCCATGATCCCATTTAATTTATATGCCCAAGATAAATCTTTCATCATCAATATATTTCATGTTGAGTTGTGTGGATAGTTGAGACTTAACCAACATGATCATTCCCATGTAACTTATGATTAGTAGCATGTTAGTTACATAGAGAGATACGATGAAAAAGTGATCACCCCTTCCTTGTAGTATAAACAAGGATCAAAATTATTGATACATGCCCAAGTCTATCCAAATAACTATTAAATTTGTGATTCCACACTCTATATAGTTGATTTAATCCATACAAATACTTCTTCAATCTATGAACCAAGTCATCTATCCCATATACCTTAAAGCCATCAGGATGTGAAAAGTATATTTATTATTCAATACCCCCATGAAGGAATGCATTTATTTACATCCACTTACTCTATGTCCACATTTAACACAACAAAAATAACAAAAATAAACCTAATTAAATTAAAATTTTAAACTGGAGAAAATTTCTTACCAAATTCAATTCCTTGCACTTGAGATAATCCTTTTTCCACCAAGTGAGCCTTGTACCTCTCCAAATTACCTTTTACTTCAATTATAAAACCCACTTGTAGCCTATAATTTTTGTTTTCATGAGGTAACTTTAGTAGATCCCAAGTGTCATTCTTATATAGAGAATACATCTCCTCTATTGTAGCCTTCTTCTAAGACTCTTTGTGCATCCAAAACTTCCTTTACCATCTAGAGTTTATCACTATCAATAACTGATAAAAATTATGTTTAATGGAAGTTGAATGACTCATACCTTTAAAACACTTATTCACCTTTTTTTATCTCGTTAGAATTGGAGTTGTGCTTCCCTATTCTACTTCATATTGTGACTCTTCATCTGTCACACCATACTCAAATACATGATCTTTAGCTTCTATCTCAACTTTCACCTATTCTGATTAATTTTTTGGATTCTTATTTATTTATTTATATGTAAGAAACTTGAGTGCCTTATTTAAGACTATAATTTGGATATATATCACCTTTTTCATCTTAGGATTTCAAAACTTATACCCTTTGGTGTGAAACCAATAAAAAATAAAGATGCACTTTATAGACTTGATGTGAAGTTTTGATGTCTTTCCTTTTTGGATATGAGAGTATGCTTTGTAACAAAAAACATGAATATGTTTCAAGCATGGATTATTACCAGTCCACACTTTTTGAAAAGTATTTTGAGCTATCATTTATGTTGGGGAATAGTTTACTAGGTAATAATAAATAGCCACTCCTTAACCTCTATAAATTTTCTCTAATTGTGAACCATTCAACATATTCCAAGGCTTGTCCATACACATCTTGTGCATTTGATATGAATCTCCATTTTAATATAGAGTGTATGAATTCATATTCTATTTTTGAATGCCACTCCTCATGTAGAAATCAACAAACTCATTAGAGTAGTAATCACCCACATTATTTGTGTACAACACCTTGACTCTCTTTTCCATCTAATTCTCCACAAGATCTTTGAATTATTTAAATTTATTAATAACCCTAAATTTATTAAAGATGAAATATATTTACATATTTAAATATTAATAATATCACAAAGAAAAGATACATGTTTAGTGATGAGACATAAACTAGTCTAAACACGCCATTGTGGATCAATTACAAGATTTCACTTGCATGTGCATCAATTTTTGAGAAATATAATTGAATCTAGTTGAGCTAGATTTAGTGTTAAAATAATTTGAATTCATATGGGAAATTATCTATCTTTTTCACCATATCCTTTATCTAAAAAATCCATAAAAATTTCATGCTAATATGACCCTACTTCAAATGACAAAGAAGTTTTTCCTTTATTGTAAGCATTATACAAGTCCCTGCTTTAGTCTTGTGGTTAAGACAACCATGTTACATGTAATACTTACTACAATTTAATCAAGCATGAAAATAGTGCATATGAATATTCCCCTTACTAGCATCATCACTCCATGTTTTATTTTTTATGCATCTTTGTTGAATGATACTTGGATACCAACATCATTCTTCCTACTCACAAAGATAAAATTCTTCACAATGTTGGGAATGTGTAGAGAACTTGTGAGAGTCTTGATCCTCCCATCTCTAAATCCTAGCTTGAATCTTCCTCTTCTTACAATCTAATAGTTTAAGTTGTCTACCAAAAATAAGTCACCACCATCATATTCTTCATATTCATAGAACTACTTCTTCATAGGAGTCGTAGGATAAAAGGCTCTAGAATTTATCCACCATGAATCACTAAATTAGTGTGAACTTAAGGCTATGAGATATACATAATCAAATCCATTGATATAGACCTTTTTTTTTTAGGATATGAAGTATTCGATTATTTTTCCTTCTCCACCTATTACCAGAGGTTCCTAGAAAAGTCTAGAACATGCTAGTTATAGAGGTATCTTGCATAGTTAATGACAAAACATAACATTTATCAATAATTTAGAATGAATGATTCCATTAATTACTAATTTTAGATCATAATAATGAATACATTACAAGTTAATGTATACAAAATAATAATCATAAACTATATGAATACCTGATCAAGACAATCACAATACTCACTATGCATAGATCAAAAGTAAAAGACATATAGGAAAACCATACAAACCATTGTGTTAATATCCATCACTCATCATAAACATAATCTATTACAAATGATAACTATATATGGAGCATTATAAATCACCGTCTCTTCATATTATAGCCTTTAGATATGTCAAAAGGAAATAATATTCGTATTCTTCTATCTATTGCCTATGTCTACAAGGTTAAATACATAGAAAATTTTACACAAAATATAAGATCATATTATTCAGACATGTTTCCATCCATTATATCTTTCAATTTTAGAAAGCCTTTTTCTTCACCTAACACTTTCCTGAACTTAAGTCATTATGTTGTCCTGAGAAAAAGTTGTAATAATGAAGTTTGATGTGAAGCTGAGGAGATAAACCCTAAATAAGAGTCATAATTATTACTCCAAGTGCCATTTATTGGTTTTCACAATTTATTCACTACTTATCCTCCTTTTTAGGTTTTCACATACATAACATATTAGCCCACCACCCCCTTAGGTTTTTAATAAAATAAAATAACCATGTGGCTTCCCTTTATGGGTTTTCAACTAGCCTAGCCCCACTCCTAATGTTTAAGTCTATCGAAAGAAATTGTGAAAAAATACATGATTTACAAAATTGAAGTGTGCATTACCTACTAAGTAGGCTATGGTGAGATTTGAAATGAGTGTACAGGTGGCTATTATTGCACTAGTTTTGTTTATGATATGGAGGAAAGAGTTGGTTGTGCCAAATCTATTGGTGGGACTTTTTATTGTTGGATATCTTCTTTGGGATTTGCATCTATCTTCTTCTAATGTAGGAATTTTTGAGTTTTTATGGTGGAATGAATTAAGGCTCATTAACCAATTGGATAATAGAAGGATCAACCTATGTAAGATCTTTCATAAGCATCTTCCAGTCTGTTAGGACTTCTCTCACCATAATAAGAATGATGTATAATGGAATCTAGATTATGATCAAGTTCTAAACATATTAATCCTTTGTAATAGTAATGAGTGCTTTAGCAGTGAATGCCTTGAGCTGAATATCCATAACCAACTCCTCTATTTGATATACTTACCTTTGAGCTTGTAGGATGATGAATGTGGTAGACAACATCTCCTTATGCCAAGACTAAAGTTCTTGTATGGTGGTATCTCTCAAATCTAGTAATTGCTTGAGGGAATTATTTATCATATCAGAAGTATATGTCTAATCATACATTATAGCTTTGGATTTATTTTTTTTATGATCGTTGGTTGAGCATTAACTAATGAAATGTTAAGGTGTTGCTTCCAATTCAACATCCCTTATGCAATTTACTTTGCTTGCTATGTAACAATGTCTAAAACTTATTTATATTCCTCAAGAAGTGCATAAATTTCCCTTATCTCTCACTTTATGCTCTATCCTAATGCTTCTAGTGTTTTCCCATGTTGTGTAACAAACCATTCCTTAGTGATTTGGTTCAATAAAGTTAGTTATTTCTCTTCAGACATCACCTAATCACTAAAAATTATGTGACTAGTGATGGGTAGGTTTTACTGATTAATTATCACACATTAGTAAGCTACCGAATCAAATCTATATTTTTATTCATAACTAGAAAACTTCTTGTTCTAAGGTTAAAACCTTTTATGAAATGGATTGTTAGAATGTATCTATGCTTCCAATCTATTTGGTTAGTGATAACTAGGCAACATCTAGATATGTTTCTAATACAGTGGTAACAAGTGCGATGGACGTGGTCAGAATCATTATAGGAGCTAACATGAATTGAGCTAAAGGAAGTGAGAAAGTGGTGCACTAAGTGGATGATGTGGGAACATCCCAAAGCCATAAAATAGTGATTTGAGTTTTTACATAAGAATCCTCCTCCTACATGCCTACTTATGTTGCAATCTTATGTTATGCTATGTGTAATGATTCTTCTTTATCTTTGGATTATTTTTCTATTTTTGCTTGGGCCTTAGCTTCAACCTTAGCCTTATCATCTACCTCAACTTGAATTTTGGATTTCTCCTCGACCTTAGCTAAATATTTAACTTTATCTTTGGTTTTGGTGTTGAATTCAACCTTGGATTTGTCCTTGGATATTTGTGATTTATCTATGTGCTTGAATTGTTATTCCTTCTTGTGCTACTCCTCTTTGGCCTTAGCTAAAAACTCTTATTCTTCTTGATTTCATTATGTAACTTGTGCTTCTTGTTCTTTTCTCTCTTCTTCTTCCTATTATTTTTTATTTGCCTCTACTTCATTGTATCATTTATTGAAATCCTCTACTTCCTTATCTTGATTCCATGTAGCCTTTGCTTCTTTAGTTTGCTTCATTGTAACCTCTACTTCTTTGGCTTAATTCTAGTGCTTCTTTTCTATAAATTATTATTTTCATTATTCTTCCTACATAACTTCTTCTTGCTTAAATAGTGCCCCCCCATGTAGATGATTATTACTTTTCTTATTTCTTATTTTTTCTCTTCCTTTATTTTTTTCTTGTTAGCCTTATTTTGGTACTCTTCCAAGTTTATTGGTTCTTGTGAAACTTCTATTTATGGATCAATCTATGGTAAAGTTATTTTTTTAGGCCCTTCCATGACCTATGGTGCATCAAGATTGATAACTGATTGGGTGTCTTATGAGGAGGTTAATTCAAAAATCATACTTTTATGCAAAACTATATTTTTCCTTACTATGGGTGGAGTGAGGGTATTCTTGAGATTCTTTACTAGCTAGCTTTTGGGTTGTGGTTGAGATTTTGGTGTTTTCTATGCTCCCCTCTCTTCTATCCACTCTCTAAAAGACATAATTATTTATTTTATTGTTTGAGATGGCCTTGCTGAAGGATGAATCCTTGGATTGTATGTTATGGTTGTAGGTGGAATCTCATTTGTAGGTTTATCTTCTTGGTGCATAGCTAAATATCCCACATCTACATCTATAATTAATATTTCAGTCACCAATTTTTTTTGAGCTACATCTTGATCTACTATGTCAACAACAATGGATGGGGGAGGTTAAGTGATGTCAACCCCAAGGTCCTTCCTTACCTAATTGTATACTTGGTAGGTGCACACTTCTTTCCAAAAGAATAATTCCTTCTCCTCTTCCTACTCATAAACTTAATTACTGATACCCTCCAACATGGTGTTCAAATCTTACTACTCCACTCCCATTTCTAGAAAGTAGTTCTAACCTACTATCTTTAGAACATTTGGATTATCTAGCTAAGATTTTTCATGACACATCCTCTTCTTAGATGGTGGAGGTGAGGCTCATCATGTAGGACCCTTTCTATTACCTTTGTATTTTTGTAATGGGATAACTGATGTTTATGGTGGGGCTTGTGGTTGTGTTTATTATTATCTTTATGCATGTTTTGACACTGATTATTATCTTTCTGGGGGAATAGATCATAGAGGTGGCACTGCCAGTGTAGCTAGAGCTTCTTACATCTAGCCTCCTACTTATGAATCCAACATTATGATGAATAATAGAATTGTAGTCATATTTGGAGTTGTTAACCCATGCACCTTGGTATGGATGGTATTGTGTAATTCTCTACTGATGTATATTACCCTAGATATTACATAACATCTTGGGGTATTTTGGGGTGCAATATGATCAAGTCTAGAGCCTCACTCCACCATGTATTGAACTGACATAGTTAATCATATTATCTCCCTATTGTGATCCATATAATATTGGAAAATGTGGTAGTGGACCAAAAATTTGTAGTTTGGTTGACTAGACCATCTAGGGATTTCCACTATGTCAAATAAAGAAGTAACATCAATAATTGATAATGGAATAGCTGGGAGGTACCTACAAGTATATTTTAAATGTTTTAGTTAACTCTAAAGTTAAAAATTTGAGCCAATTGAAGTCTTCATGTAATTTTATCATGTGATACATAATATCATTAACCCCTTTTGTTACATACTTGGCCTATTTTGTAATTTGACAAAACTTATTTGTAATACATTTAACTAGAATATGCACTAAAGCATCATCTATGTAATCAATTAATATTAATCTACTTGCCCTTGTTATATACTTCTCCTTGGTGTCTAAATTAATTGGTGGGGTGGTGGAATTATAAGGGAAGAGGGATTTATATGGATTTGGGAGACTTGTAGCTCATTCCATATCTTGAGCATTGATATAGATTATGATATCCTAGGATAAATGAGTATCCCCTTTATTATACCTACTCAACAGAGTAAGCATTACCTCATCAATTTTCCCAATTTTGGGTAGCATTATCAAAATTTATATATATAAAAAATGGATGTGGGAGCACTAGGGAACCTAATTATGCAACTTTTTACAGCCCAAGAGCAAACAAGGTAGCTTTTGCTTGATCTATGAAGTTGAAAGGATTAGGGTCATTGTATTTAGTTTGTTGCAGACCTAAGCTAATCCCAATCTACTCCTTTTGTGCATCTATAAGTGGGATCAATATTGGATGTTTATCCATCCTTATCATTGCATCATGAGTTAAAGACTTTACTTTCTTATTCTATCTCTAGTATGCAATTTATGCACAAGAATATGTTTTGAAAGTAGATCATAAAATTAAATTGTTAATAAAATTATGTAATGTTTGTTTGTTGTTCATGCCCTTATTTATATGGATTTTGGCACTTAATTCCATGTGGTTATCTATTTTATATGTACTGATCTAGTTGTGTATGAGTTATCTCCCAAAATTAATATCACTTAATTTTGTTTGATCTGAAAGTGACCCTTTTATATCTACAATCCTTAATTTACCCCTCAATGGTTATTTGATGTGATGTGATATTATTTCATATATCCCATTTCTATTATTATGCTAATTCTCAGTTGTCCATATAATCTACTTTTAGAAGAGTGGAATATATTCAAGTGCCTTATCATTAATGATCTTGAATGACAATTATCCATCCTTTCATAATACTTGTCTTGTCATCACTACCTTCTTGGACTTATTTCATGACCTCTGATAGTTGGTTCAAGTTGTCTTTTCTCAAAGTTATCTAATGGAATTTGATCACATGTTGTCACTATAACTACTTATTATTTGTTGTGATGTGTTGTAATGTAAATATCACACTATAAAAAAACTCTAACCCTATGAAAAGAAATAAAAACATGAAACAACATTAAATAAAAACATTAATCTACATGGTGCTACTTGGCACCCTCTTTTTTTAGTAGTAAAAGTGATAGAGACTAATGATGATAAGGCTTAAGCCAATAGCCATTAACACATCCTAGTAATATGGTTCCATATAAATATTTTAACATAATGGTACCCTATTGTGAAATGTCATGAATAATGTAAGTCCCTTCCATTTTGTATACAATTTCCCCAGGAATGCCTTAAACTTACTATCATATAGTAGTACTTCTTGTTATGGTTAAAATTACTTAGATTGCAAGTTGTGATCATGCCATGCCTTCTAGATTAACTTGTGAATTTATTGCATCAATTGTGTCTTTCATCAAATTTGTTCTATTCTAACCAATTCAATTAATATTTATTTTAGATAATTTTGGTTGCTGAGCCTCATAACCATTTCAATGAGTGGATTCATAACAATGCAATGCATAGGTGGTACCGATTCAATACCATAGACAATATAAAAGGGAGTGAAACTAGCAGCACACTTGTAATGTGTTCTATACACCCAGATAATCACAATAATACAATATTCCTAATCATATATTTACATGTTACATATCATGGTTAACATTTTTCTCAATACCTTATTTGATGTTTCAATTTGTCTATTTTATTAAGGGTGATAAGTTGTGCTCTTGTGGTACATGATCATAAAATCCTTAGTGAGAGTCTTGATAGTATTATTGAGTAAATGTGTTCCTGTATGACTGAACAACTTGATTGGTCATCTGAATATTCTAATAATTATAGATAGGGATTTGACATACCATAGAAAGAGCCAACTTGTATGATCACAAATAAAATTATATTAGACAATCAAAACATATAGTATCCCTGTACTAGGGTGAGCAAATACAAATTAAAACAAGGAATACAAACAAGAAAATAATAAGTATTACCATATGATTTATTTTATTACAAATTTATTAAATTAGGACAACACTAAAATGTTGAACAAAGGGTCTTTGGCAATGTCGATCTCCTTGATTGAGTGATTTCTCTCCTTGTTCACCTCGAGTGTTGTGGCTTTATTGTGTCTTGGAAATTAATAGAAGAAAATTATCTTGCAAGAAGATATAAGAATATTGAATCTTTTAAGGTTATTTTAGATTAATAGCCTTGCAAATATTAGATCTATATAAATTTTGGAATAGTAAGATTAGGATTAATAAGCTTGTCTAAATTAGAGGAAGAGCCTATAATTTACAGACTTTTGAAATGGATGTGAACCATCCATATTGAGATGAGGATCAAGGGTCCAAAATATCTCCTAGATCCTTCATGATGAGGAACATGGGACATTTAAGAAGAGGATAGGATTTTGTAATAAGATGTAAGCTTTGTAAAATATAAGATTTTTAAGGTGTAAGCTTTATAAGGTGTAAGATTTGTAAGGTGTAATCTTTGTAAGAAGAGGTAGGCCTTGCCATGTGTTTTGAATATTAAATAGGCAAGTTGTTTGGATGATGAGGATAAATAGGAATATGGATTTTTCTATATTTTTAATATGTGCATTCCATGTAACCTCATTTTAAGAAGAAGATTAGATAATTAATTACTCTTAATTAACTAATGTAAAGTGATGTGAATTTGATGGGATAAGATGTGATAATATAATAATTTGGTTAATTTATTGAATGGTTATTTTTAAATAAGGTACTAAATATAGGTACTTTTTAGCAAATTTAATGATCTAATGCAATGCATTACCTCAATTAGGCATGCACTAATGTGTCACAAAATGTATACATCAAAATTCTAGGGGAATTAGGTTGATTTTAATGATTTATGGATAAATTTGCATTTGATTATGAAAACCCACTTCAATTGTAGTTTAGACATGGAAGTGTTGAAAATGAAATGTCTACATTTTCCCCCTCTTTGAAAAGGCATTAAAAGACACAAGGTGAAGTAACGTCTTTTCAAATAAATGAAAATGTCGTTAAAAGAGAAGAATAAGATGAAGACAAAATAATTATTGTATAATGAATTCAAGTTGATGGCCTAGAGGATGATTGATAAACACTAGATTCCCCCTCAAGGGATCTTATAAAAGTACAATTCATAAATGAAAAGGTCAAGAAATAGAGAATAGGAGATTAAATTATGGCCAAAACAAATCCCCTTCAATAGAATGTTTTCATGGTTTGATGTCTAAAAATGAATAAGGGAGTGATGTGCCCCAAGTAGGGTGAAATAAAAGAAGGATACATTCAAAAATAAGCTACACACTTTGAGCTTCCCCAAAAAGGACAAAAGTGGTGATCTTGGATGAATGGTTGGCACCAAAAAGTGCAAAAATATTGTGTTGTGCCCCAAAAAGAGTAAAAAAAAAAAGATTTGTTGTGCCCCAAAATGGCACATTTATGATGGGAATTTGGGAAGGTATAAAACTAATAGGAGAAAGTGAGAATGTGTGTGAATGGTTATAATGAATTTCCATGATAGAATAAGTCTAAATAAAAACTAAGTGTAGAAGGAAGGCCAAAGGTAATGATAGATAGAGTTGAATGAGAAGATAAATATTGAAGAATGATGTAAGTGTGCTAAAGAAAAGTTAAATAAAGGATGGTGACTCGTGGTATGTGCTCATTGATTGATATGTGTCATGAATAACACATATTTAGTTATAATGGTAAATGATTTAAAATTTAGTTTAGTGAACAAGGAAATGTATTACCATGACACTTCCATATGAGACCTCTTATTCATAATTTTTGATATAGCACCTAACAATATGCACCATGTCATAAAACACCATTACATCCTAGCCATAATGTGCATAAATACTAACCCTTGATCCAATACATAATTGATAATAATGTACCAATGATAAAAACCATGATGATAATGCTGATGAATGCCATTGGATGGACTCAAGTACAACTGTATAACATGAAACACCTTGATGATGACCATGCTAACACAATGGACTGAGTTAAAGAAAAAATATAAAAAGGAAACACACATATAAAAACTTGAAAATAAAAGCAACATAAATCATCTTGTTGTTTAACCAAGTCAAAATCCATGTGTGAAGGCTCAATGAAAATTATAAATGGATGGTTCCCCAAAGAAAGGATACATGCAAGGGAAAGACACATCACAAAGTAGCTAAAATAATTGGAACTAATAATAAATTTTCCCTAGGAGGGAAAACATGGGAAGGATACATACTAATGGCTAATAAAATGAGTGGATTAATAAAATCCAAGGATAATGACTAGATTTAGGACAAGACAAGTGTTTTAATTTTTTTGGATCTATATTTCTTATGGAGATTATAAGCCTATTTTTATTTTTTAGTATTTTTTAAACATTTGAATATTTTTGGGTGTTTAGAATATCAACTCAATGGAGGAACATAATAAAAAGATACTAACCTAAAATTTACCCTAAGCAAGGAATAGATAGGGGTGGAGTGAAATTAATACTAACAAGTTTGAGTTGACATTGGGATGAATAGTAGAAAAATGTTGTAATAATCCCACATTCAGTAATATTAGGGACTACCAAAGGATAAGCGAGGATAAATAGGAGCGTAAAATAAGGTTAAGGGATCACAAAAGGTATGAAGCTTACTTAAAGGAGAAGTTTATTCATGAGGAGGCTACATATTCTTAAATTATGTGAGGGCATAAGCAAAATGATAGCATTTATCGCTATGAGTTGAGTTTTATAATGTGGGTGTCTATCAAGATTTGTAGATCCTTTTCCGAAAATTCCATGATTAATACAAGCTAAATTTTATGAGATCTAGCTGAGTGGAGACTTAAAAATATTTTCTTTGAAGGTTTCACAGATCCTATTTGGTAAAAAATTATTAGCGTGGTGAGTAATGGGGGATGGACTGTGCCTAATTCAAGAGTTATAGATCTAGTCTTGGAAAAATGTGGCTATGTATGCATCCTCTATCCTAGTACCTTGGTATTAGTGGTTTGTGGGTTTCACTAAGTGGGAACTTGCTAGCACAAAGCTATGTGACCTAGGATATTATGTATATAGTTGGAAAATATGGGGTATATTTGATAGCCATTAAATAAACTACCAACCCCATAAGTTCCTAGAGATATGAAAACAAAAAACATTAGATGTGGATCATATGACATGAACATACACAATGTGTCATGACATGATAGATAAAAGATATCATGACTACACATAATTAATTTATTAGGATGATAATTTGATTGGGGGTTTCATGTCCATGCTAAATGGTGAGTAGATGTGACATTTTCAAGTGGCACAATTGTTGTATGGAATAAATGACATCATGGGATCCATTCAGTTGGTAGAGTGGATAACATGTCATCAAGCAATAATTATCATGAGGGATACTTAATTATTATGTAGATAGGTATTTAATGTACTAGAGAGGGAACCAACTTATATGATCACAAATCAAATAATATTAGAGCATCAAAACATCTATTAGACCTCTACCAAGGTGAGAAAATAAGAATTGAAATAAGGAATACAAATAAAATAATAATAAGTATTACCTTGTGATTTACCTTCTTACGAATTGATTGAAGTAGGTTGGCACTCGAAATGTTGAGCAAAGGGTCTTTGATAATGTCAATCCCCTTGATTGAATGACGTCTCTCCTTGTTTACCTTGAGTGTTATGGCTTTATTGTGGCTTGGAAATTGATAGAATAAAATTGGCTTACAAGAAGATATAAGAATATTGAAGCTTCTAAGGTTATTTTGGCATAATAACCTTGCAAATATTACATCTAGAGAAATTTTGGAGTAGTAAGATTAGGATTAAGAAGCTTATCTAAATTGGAGGAAGAGCCTCCAATTTTTAGAATTTTGAAATGGATGTGAACCATCTATATTTAGATGAGGATCAAGGGCCCAAAATGTCTCCTACATCCTTCATGATGAGGAACATGGGACATGTAATAAAAGGATATGATTTTGTAAGATGTAAGATTTTTAATATGTAAGATTTTTAAGGTGTAAGCTTTTTAAGGTGTAAGGTTTGTAAGAAAAGGTAGGCCTTGCCATGTGATTTGAATATTAAATTGGCAAGTTTTTTGGATGATGAGGATAAATAGGAATATTGATTTTTTTTTATTTTTAATATGTACATTCCATGTAACCTCATTTTAAAAAGAAGATTAGCTAATTAATTGCTCTTAATTAACTAATGTAATGATATGTGAACTTGATGGGATAATATGTGATAATAGAAGGATTTGATTAATTTATTGAAGTGTCATATGAAAATAAGGTATTGAGTGTAGGTACATTTTAGCAAATTTAATGATTTGATGTAGTGCATTACCTTAATTAGACATGTACTAATGTGTATAGAATACATACATCAAAATTCTATATGAAATAGGTTTATTTAATGATTTATGGATAAATTTTGGTTTTATTATGAAAATCCACTTAGATTGTAGTTTAGATATAGAAGTGGTGTAAATGAATTGTCTATAATAATGTCTTCATATAAGAATTTGACAGCATCCTTTGCACCACAACTTGGAGTTTTGGTAACTTATACCCATTTGGTGAAGTAATATGTTGTCATAATAATGTATTGTGCATAAATTAATTTGCTTAGTGTACTTATAAGTATGAAAAAATTAATTCCCCATTGTTCAAATGGTTATTTTGAGAGCATTGGTACCAAGGTCATATCATCTCTCTAATTTAGCTTTCCCATTTGCTGACACACATCACAATGATTGCATACTATGTGTGCATCCTAAAATAAAATTAACCATAAAAAACCACTCTGCAAAAATTTTATAGTAGTGTCTTTGCCTATAAAGTGACTGCCTATAATTCCATGATATGTCTCCTAAAGAAGCTATAGTCTTTAATGCTTTAATGTTACTCAACACATCATCTTTCCCCATCTTGTATAGAAATCCATTGATGAAACTATATGGGATAGCTCGAGTGACCATTTTCTTTTTCTCCCTTTCTATATAATGAATAGGGAAAGTACCTTGATCTAAAAAGTTTTCAATGTCTGCCAAATTATCTAACAATGTAGAATCCCTAAATAAGTGTGCATCTAGGGACGCATCCTTAATTTCTTATGGATCTACATTTTGTAGCTTGTTTAAATGATTTGGTCTAAAATTTTATTATCCTGGATTTACATTAATCTAAAATTGAAACTCTTGAAACAACATGAGTCACCTAGATATCCATCCTACCAACATTGACTTATTAACTAGGTATCATAGTTCCTGGTGTTCAATGAAAATTTTAAATGGTGTGGCCAATAGATAGTATCAAAACTTTCACAATGCACATACAATAGATATATCCTCTATTTTAGTAGTGGTATATTTATTGTTATCTACTGATAGCTTTCTATTGGTAAAATGTATAGGGTGATCTAACTGACCCTTACCTAGTTATGCTAAGACAACTCCCACTACAATACTAGAAGCATCCACATGCACTAGAATGGATTCTTCCTGTTAGGAAATAATAAAATGGGCACTATTACCAACCTTTATTTTAGTTCAATAAATTTTTTTTGGAACTATGTCATCCACTCAAATATTGTATCTTTGTACAATGGTTTTTCCATTAGCTAAGATATGGTTACGTATTCTTTGATAAATTTTGTGTAGTATCTTGTATGACCAAGAAAGGTGTGCACTTCTATAGAGTTGGGCAAGGGTTACATCCCCACTATTATAGTAATCTTAGTTTGGTCCAACAAGGTACCATCACTACATACAACATGGTTCAAATTAATGCCTAAAGGTGTGAAAAATAAGCATTTCTATAAATTCAAAGCAATGCACAGAGCTTGACCCCATTATACATTAGCTACCATTTTGACATATGCTCTCTAAATTGAGAAAAGATAGCCCAGTCATCCAAATACACTTCTAGGAAATCATGAATGAAGTCTTTGAATATATTTACTACAGCTCTAGAGAAAACTACTAGTGTATTTTTAAACCAAAAAGGCATTACCTTATATGCAAGTGATCCCCATTCAGTTTCAAAATTAGTTTTATCATGGTCCTCTGCCATAATCAGAATTTAATGGTACTTACTGAATCCATCTGTAAATGAGTACACTTCATGACCTGTAACTAAATTGAGGACTTCATCTGTAAATAACATTGGAAAATGATCATTGATGCAAGCATTTTTGAGTGTATGGTAGTCTCTACAAACCAATATCTCTCCAATTTTATTTTGTTGTATCACTATAGGAGTCACATAGTCTACTTTTTCCACTAGATAAATGATTCTAACTTATTGCATTCGATCTAGTTCAAACTTTACTTTTATTTTCATATTAGGATTTAGCCTATATAGGCACTTCTTAATGGGGTGAGTACACTCTTTCGAATCTATGTGCATTTACCACAATGATAGATATACACCTTTTATTTCAAAACATTTGGTCAGGAAAATATCTTGATAGTCTCATTGTATGTGTAATGCTTTTGAGATATACTCCTATCCCCAATAATTTCTTACATTTGCAAGCTTAAGAACTGACTTTGTTCCTATGTTTTCTTCAATATTTTTGACGGTTTATTGATAAACTTTGTTTTATTCATTGGGAAAATAATCTCATAGAGTGTACTCTCATTCCCTTTCTAAAATATTTATATTACACAATCTATCTTCCTCCACATGTTGTACACTTTGGGCTAGTGTTGGTTTAGCTTCCCTTTCTAGTTCAAACAAGCCTTCCAAATATAAAAATTCATCATTATTTATAGATTCTATTAGCTCATCTATTATTGTATTACAAGGATTAATAAAATATTATTCTTTTTGACTTTCCTTGTAATTGTGAATTGCTAAATTCAAATCATGTGCTGCTTCCTATTGTGATGATGACTTTGTTCTAGCTCCCAAATCTTTTGCTTGTCCACGACATAAAAAGATTTTAAGTTTATACAATGTATTGTGTACCAAAGGCTTTTCATATATAAACACAATGGTTTGAATGAAATATTATTATAGTTTCACCCAATGCTTGGTCTCTTATATGCATTCTTGATGCATATACCATGCTGTTGGTAGTGGAAATCTAACGTGTGGCTAAAATTGTGCACCTAATTTGTCATCTCCATTCCTTGTGTAGACAATATATCTACACATTAATGAATATATAGCTTAGGACATTTTCCTTCTTAAAATAAAATCCCTTATGATTTCAACATAAGTGGTAACTAAAACCACATGCATAAAATTTCACATGCCTCCTCCTAATATATCTCTAAATATTTATGTATTGCCCACCAAATCATAGTAGTACCTTTTAGTTCATAGATCAATGTATCAGCACTTTGATCCACCTTTAGAACATGTTTTTATAACCTTAAAATGAATGGATTAAGGTCTTATATCAAAATTATTGAGGTAACTGACATTTGGTGGTGAACACTTGTAGTTCATGATCTCCTCTTGCCCAGTTTCGAATGTGAGTGTCTAAATCACAACTTATGGAAGATATTGTTTCTAAAGGTAAAAAATAATTTTGAGTTAGCTTGATATAATCCATCATTGTTACACTTATATTATATAGGCCATCCACTTTTGACCTAGTAGGAAATTACACTGATGGAGAGTTATAACCTTCGAGCTGAAATTGTGGTGCTAGTGATTTTGTTATTACTAGCTTGTAAGATGGTTTCTTTGTGGTATGTGAATGTTCCATGCACAAGTTTAAAAATTGATACTCGGCATCTCTTAATGCATTCCTATGTGCATATATTTTTAATTTAAACCAACTATTATCACCATATGCATATGGTAACTATAATTCCTTTAGAAATTATGTATAGCTTCTATTTTGCTTTATTCAAAGGAATGACCACCATCTTGTCTCCTTGATGACCTTATAATTGGTTGTGCACTATGTTAATATTCATTTGACCATCATAAACCCATTTCTTACCAATTAAGGTAGGGTAAGGGGTCTAGACAGTCTTCATGTCAATGAGTTTAAAATCATCATGTAGACTTATCTCAACCACTGTAATCTCCACATCCTCAAGGTGACCAATTAATTTTACTCACTTGTAATCTTTGATACTAAGAATTATAGGAATGTAACTTAAATGCATCCTAACAATAGCTTCCCAATGTGATATCAAGATAATATTTATACTACTCTTGAAATTAAATACAACGTTAGGAATTTCATAGCCTACAAGCTCAATATCCAAGCAAGAGCCAACATCCTAAGGATTCATAGTTTTCACATATCAAACAACCTTATTTATATGTTGTTTCCCTCATTATGCATATTCCAACAAATTATGAAATGGGTTAGTTATATTTTATGATATATCCTCATTATAGAGTGTATAGAGTAACTCTAGTGAGTCTTTAAAAGCAGTTACAACTCCTTCCTAATGTATTATGTGCACAATCTATCCATACATTGGTGCATCAATGACTATGGTATCTCCTTCTAAAAGATTCAGTTGTATATTTTGTATAACTTGAGCTGCTTGATACATCAAAGTTTTCTCCCTTATAGGATCAAAATATTGATCAGGGTGATTTTTTCTAATTCCCTGATCTACTGGTATCTCCAAAGGAAGCAATCCTTATTCTACATGTTATTGTATAGTAACTACTTGGATGAATGCATTATCCTTAGTTTAAGCATTAATCAGGTTTATATTGTGCATTATCTTTTCCTTCCTTTTATTATTGAGCACTAGACAATCATTTGTTTGATGTTGGCCTTCAATTCTATAGCATATGTAGTAGGTCTATCTATACAGGTTGATAGGGTAATTCTTCACATAATGATTGTATTCTCCACATAAATAGCACTGCATAGGTGGTTCGGTTTTTAGATTGTCATTGTCACATCCTCCTTGATATCTTCCCCTATAACCTCCTCTATAGACACCTCTATTTTATTGATATCCCCATCCTTGTGACTATTGTCTTACATATCCTCCTTGATGGGTTTATTGCACATCATACCCTCCATATTGGTGTCAAGGTGAACTTAGATCCTAATTAGATTGATATGGAATCAAATTGTTCTAGGAAGACTGATATTAGTGTTGTGGGGAAGATGGAATATAACCAACTAGGCTGTAGGGTTGGTATTGTAGTGATGAAGGTATCCAATGGGGACTACCTTGTGTTGCACTTGCCATGTCCACATCTGGGCCTAGGGTACCTTACTTCATAGTTGGTAACTATTGCATAAAAACTTCAAAGACATTCTTTGTAATCTCTTATTTTAGATCTTGCAAAGGTCTACATCTCTTCTCACCATGGTTGTAATATCTTATTTTATCTCTTAAATACATTATTTCTCTATAAACCTTCTTGAAATGCCATGTCTTTTTGGAGTTCTAAAATTTATTTAATGATCTCTTCAACATATTTGATTTAACATTAGACTTCTAGTGTTTCTCCCCATTATTTTCTTTATCTCATTATTACTTGTGGCTTACATAGTCAAGGCATTGTTAGTATGATGAATTTACATATACATTCACCTCATTTCCTATGGTAACATTTTTTGCACTACATTTTATAATTTCAACTCTAATGTAGTATTGGTGATAGCCATCACCAAATTATCATGAGTTTGGAAAAGATCACAATAAAATGATGCACCTTTCTTCATCATCAATCCATAAATGTCAATTGGCTTATGATAATATTAAATACATTTAGGTGCTCTACAATCGAGTCATTATCATTCATTCATAGTGAGCATAACTTATTTGACAAGGGAAAGTTGTTTACTAGCATCTTGTCTTGGTACACTATACCTATCTTGTCCCATATAATCTCCACAATGTTTTAAGTTGATACATATAGAAAAATTGAATATGACATACATAGTGACTATCATTCACTGATAGTGAGTAGACCTTATTTCACAAGGAAAGTTTGTTTACTAACATCTTGTCTTGGTACAATGTACCTAATTTTTCCCACAAAAGCTCCACAATATTTTTAGTCGATACATTTAGAAAAATTAAATTTGACATACATAGTCTAGTAGAGTTTTGCACTTTCATATCGAATTTCTCCCACTCTTCTAGTTTCATTTTGGTGGGTTTAATGTTGTCTATGGTAATCCACTAATTTATTTCCACTAAGATGTCTACCATCTCGAGATTCTAAACTTTAAATTTCTAACTATTGAAGTTTTTAATTTCCACTTTGGTGCTCTCAATCATTTTCTTTGCACAATAGTCTCCCACCAAACTCCCATCACACAACTATTTCTTGTACGCTATCCTAACAACTAAAAAGATGATAACCAAGATCTAATACCAAATGATGGGAATAGAGTCTTCAACAATAAACAAACATAAAAGATAGTTTTGATAATGTGAATCTTACATAGGAAGAGAGAATGAAAAGCACACAAAAAAATTCACCTAATAAAACCCTATCGTGTGAAAAACCCAACACAACAACCTACTTGAACTATAACATAAACTCGATGTCTTTGAATGTTGAGATCAAGTTACAAGGTTATCTAACCTTTATATAACACTTTACTATATATTATGATGCATACACATGATCATGTGTATTTAGATTTCAAAAACTTTTGTTACACATACTTTGTGTAACTCTAATCTCACTATTACTTAGATGAACAATGTTTTATAACAAACATTTCACTTGCAATGTCCACAATACAAAAGTATCTATATGCACCAACTATTGTGCTAAGTGAACAATGTGTAACACTCCTTAACATATCCATGTTAGAGCATCACTATGATGTTGCTAAAAATTTCTTAGTGTGATAGATATAATTAGACAAGTGTTTCAAACCCTTCAAATAGCCTTTCATTGCTTTGTATGTTGCACAACTCCTTACAACCTCTTACTACAACTCAACCAGGGAGCATCATTTTGTAATCTTCTTGAGTCGGAATAATATTACATAGAGTACCTTGCACAATTGTTCCATCATCCTCATAGCTATCAACCTTGAGCAGTTTCTAAATACAATCTCCACTCAAGACTGTGTAACCATCCTAGCTTGCACAATCAACTTGCTCAACCTCCTATGCAACTAAGTTCTTGCACCAAACACCTTGCATAACACCAAACATGCCTAATTACTATTCCATAGATTCATCCATTAAAGTTGAGACATTTTTCAACAACCACTTGAAAGATCATCACAAGAATGAGTGGGGTTATACCAAATTTAACATGAATGATGTCTTGAGGGAATGATGTCTTGAGGGATTGATCTTCCAATATGGAGATGCTTTCATAATATTGAGGTAAGTACTTTTTTAAATCAACTTTGATCGACTTTCCTCATGTAAGGTCCCCATGTTTTAGTGCCTTATAAAATAATAAGCATAACAAATGATTAATAAAGACAAATCTTTGTTTTAGCATTTGGAGAACTCTAATGATATGCTGAGAGGTTTAGGGTTCCAAGTTTATCGAGTACTTGGCAGATAGAGGATTTTTCTTTTATAGCACCGATATCAGACTAACGAGCTATAGTTTCAGCTTAAATTAATGCCAGGAGACAATAAAAGTAATTGAGGAGCAAGTTCAATCCATGTAGGACCATGGAGATCCTGTAACTGTGAACAGTGAATGATTTTCGTCAACTAGGAAGCTGGTGCAAGCTTTCAACTTAAGGAGATAACACTATTGGGGTCCTTACTCAGATGTATCAGTGTTGAAGCTGATGCCTCCAATTCCACTTCTAAACAATTATGGTTCATAATGTTACGATTCGGAGCATCGCTTTTCGACATAGGAAATGCCATCTTAGCATTTCCACGTCAAGCTTTCCCTGGTTACCCCGCAAAATGATTTTCAGGTAGAAAGCTCATTGTCGACGACTTAAGTATTATTCCTTCCTAGTTATGGTGCATGTGTCTCCGTTTTATTTTCTTTCATTTACAATCTTGTGTTGGCTGCTTTACATTGGATGCTTTCAAAATAAAACTGCTTCATCCTTACCTATACCTATACGAGCAACACAATTGTGACAAAAAGTAAGAAATAGTATAACTATAACATTGCTTTGCAATTTCTGGGCAATCATCTTGGCAGTGTGCTCTTATCTTATAATAGACACCAAGTAGACCTTTTTGTAATGTATGTATGGTGCTGGGTTCGTGAATTGTTTGAAGTACATTTGGCGGTGGTCTTTGCACTGGCTTTGAGAACTGTGTTGGGTTCAATATTTAAGCAAGTGCCTCCCTTAGCATTGATTTTTACATTGTTTCCCAGAATTTTTCTTAGCATTATTTCTAGCACTACATAAGGAACTATTAAAGCAATACATAGTCATTACTTCAACCGTTGCTTTAAGGGTTGTGTTGACATAGTTTCTGACATTGTTTTTAGTTTTCTTTAACGGTGTAGTTTCTGGCACTGTTATCACCAATGTAGGAGCGTGCTTTTTGCATTGGTTTCTTTTAGTGACTATTTTGTTTTCGTACCATTATGTTGCGACCTGATTGGTGCCTATCTCACTATATGCTTTGTTCCTAGTTCTGGGCGATCCTATTCAGAGTTTTCTTAGACTGCATTTATTTCCATGGTAACTTATGCTTTTTGTCTTGATCTTATTACATTTAAGAAGATTTTATCACCCTGTCTAAAAGAAATGAACACAAAATTTTATTAAAAGATCCATTTTGTTTCTTGATTGGTGGTGCAACAACAATACAGTTGGTTTGGAAATACTTTTAAAAAAAAAAAAAAAAAATGTTTTATATATGAAAATCTCTGCGGTTGTATTTCAATCAGATATGAATTGTGAATCAAAACCATTTATGGTCTTGTCTCTTTCTGAGTTCGAAATAATGATGAAAGAGACATGTCTATTTTTCCTTTGAAGTGAGTTATCCTTCCTGTGTAAGGTTTTAATTTCAAACATAACCCTTTCAAAAGATATTATTCGTTGCCAGTATGTCTACTTTTCTGCAAAATTAGCCCCTCTCCATTCTGCTGATGTCTAGATGGATCTTATATGTTTTCTGCGTGGTCTTCTGCAACATTTATGTCATATGTTTCTTAACAACCTGTGTATCAATACCAAAACCAGAAAATTGGATCTTTACCTTATTGAATTTCCCAGTTGCATATGGACACGTAGGTATTTTAAACCAAATGTCCAGCGGGCTGTAGTCTAGTGGAAATGCCAAGCAATTGCCCTGATAGTGACTCAGGTTCATACTTAATGGTTTCTGAGCTTGATGGTGCACTCCCAATGGTGAAACTGTATTTGGATGACAGTAGGTGAGTGTTACAACATATGTAACCAAAAACAATGTCTTGTTAGACCTATTAATTACAAGACCGGTTGGACTAGCAAATGTGTTTTGAATGTTTTGAAACTAGCCTTCACTAAATCCCAAGGTTTTTGAATTTATTCCTTGTTGTATACCTTTGTTGTTGTCAGGAGTCTGTCGTCGCATTCGCAGTATTCAATTTATTCCTTGCGGTATTCCTTTGTTGTTGTTAGGTTCAGCCCCTCTCGAATTCATCAGATGCATTGTTCAGATTTCTGAATTATCCATCTCGGTAGTGTGAATTTGCAAAAAAATAAATGGGGGTCATTGTAAGACAGTTTAAGCACTTTGGCAAACAAGATAACTCTATCTTAAAAAGATTTTTTCATTTCCAGCACTTTGGCAAACAAGACAACTCTGTTTTAAGATAATTTTTTAAGCAAAACACTTAGTAACACCAGTTTATTCCCTTAAATATTTAGCCATAGACATTGAAATGTTATAAATAAATTGATTAACTCAAATTGGAGGCAAATAGCCAAAACATTATTTAATGTAGGCTAAACTTTTATCGTAAATCTTAATGTGGTTGAACAAGTTATTTTATTCATAAGTCAATGCATTTGTCATAATATTTGCCTTGTGCAATTATATTTGTCCAGTACTGATCCATCTATTCTTTTTGTATAGGATATTTTTAGTGTGATTTTCAGAGGCTTCTACAATTGCTCATTGTTGTGTTTGCAATCTTGGACTTAATTCTAAAGATAAAGCATTCAGGAGCTTGGAAGTTGCGTCTCATTTTCACGTGATTTGATTCATTTCAATATAATAAAAACCAAAATTTGTTTGAATACCAATATTGAAGTGTACGAAAGTACAAAAGTTATTAGAATATGTAATTAGTAATATCTAACAACTCGAAAACATTGTTTTGTTTTAGAAGCCTATGCTTCGTAACCTTGTCATTTCAGACAACATTCCAAGAGTTAATGCTCAAATCCCATAAGGACTCGGTGCCTAACACCCATATTTAATTTGAAAACATTTGTCACAATCTAAAAACATAATCGGGGTTTTTGGAGAAAGATACTAAGAACCAAGAAAACTTACGACGTCTTAAGCACCTCCATACAATTATACACTCCATGTTTTTGGGAACGAAAACAATAGACATGACATTTTTGGTTAACAATAGTAAAATGTATTCATTATATCTTGGCTCTAAAAACCTTGATCACCTTTCAAAAAAAATTACACACACGTGTGTGTGTGTGTGTGTGTGTGTGTGTGTGTGTGTGTGTGTGTGAGTGATATAAGTTTTTGGATCTCAATTAAATTATATCACAAAAATTTATGAAAGATAGTAATTAAATTAAATTATATGTAAAATAATAAAATTTAATTTAATTCTTGTTTTAATTATAACATAATAATTGATTAAAATATCGTTTAAATAAGTATCTTGACTTATATAGATTTTGAAATTTTTGGTCACAAGTTGTAGTCATATAAAATGTCATTTTAATGAAATTAGTGTCATTTGAGATCAACCTATCCTTAGCTTAGCCCTAGACCTTTCTTACGGCCTCTTTTGATTATTTTCCAACTTTTATGCATGTCTAGCTTATGCCCAAATATACCAAGATCTGCATTGAGCCATCACCTAGGAATCCCTGATCCTTTTTCACATGTACCAGCCACTTGGACAATAGTGTAGATCCATTAGTCTATAACATAGTGCACTATTGGCAAAGGGTGGAGTGTTATTGAACTTTATCTTCCCTTGACCCTAACGGATAACTTTCCACTTACTGAATCATCTTAGGGTTACCCTAGACTCATTACATGTCTCAAAAAGCATCAGAATACTATATAAAGAATGGTCTCATTAATTTATCAAATAGATAGAAATTTTCACGAACAAGCTTAGAAAATGTTGTGCAAATTAATTTTATTGATCCTTAATTACCCCTATTTCTACATACGTCTATTTACAATAGTCCAGAACTCACTTTTACTTAGGTTTTTTTTGTCTTAATTCACCCTCAAATAATTAAAATTAAAATTTACACTTAGGAATACTAACATCACCCTCACTTGCAATAGAACTTAAATTGGGAGAAAAACATTGGTCTTTATTCCCTTTTGTGGTATCGATATGTAGGCAATGTTCAACACATGGGGTGTTGAGGTCATGCATAGCCTACCCTACTAATGTCCCTCTCCTTCCACTTGTGTTTATAAAAACCCTAGAAAATATGGAAGCTTAGGGTTGCATAGTGAAATCAGTCAAAGTGAAGAATAGGTGAAGATCCAAGTCTCTGTCACATAGATACATGTTTTCCAAAATAGAGTGAAGGCCTACCCATAATTTCACTACTTGACCTGCACAGGGTCATTAACAATCCATATAAGGTATATATTATAGTAAGTTATTGGTAAATAGGACTACACTATTATCTGAAGAGGGTTCTAACACCTACTTTTTGTTGACAACACTTGGCCCTACTCTTGAATCACTTCCTAGCCCACCATTTGTCCATCTCAATCATATTTTCTAGCTAAGTATACCTTTTCTTACTCATTTCTATTTGTATAATATTTAAATAAATCAATTATTATGATATTTAGTGGTTATTGATACTATAATATTTTATTCCTTGATTTATTACTCATCTCTTCATCAACCTAGGGTTACATTCTATAATCCTAAAAATTATAAATCATTTCGTGAACCCAACTTGCTTCAGCATATTAATCAAAACCCTAGTGCACCATCAAGGTTTCCCTTCTTATTTCCAAAATTTAATTAGTTTTTAGATCCTTATAATCTTTTTTTCACCCTTTTCATCATGATCATCATGAAGGAAACCATTTTATACTTTTTATTACAAATTCTTATGGTTTTTCTTGCATGCTTATTACTTGCTATTTGTAGAATAATGAACATGTATTCCACTCCCCTGATGAATCATGTTAGAACTCAATATATTTCATATATTGGTCCACCTCATCTTGATCCCCCTTCTATAGAGAGCACTGTTGCATGTCTAATTTTGAGTTACCTCTAGTTACTATTTTACAATAGAGAACTCAGTTGACTCCTTTTGTTCCTCCTCCACTTAGACCCATTGACTACCTTTTTTCCTCCTTAATACAATATAATGGGACCTAGGGATTAGCACAAAGAATATGATATTATTGATTAGTGGAAAAATAAATTAGCCAAGATTTTTATATTACAATTTCTTCAAAAAGCAATCATCTTCAAAGATATTCTTTTTCAAACACTCAATCATACATCTTTGCCTTGTGATATAGATCTAACTTATTTTGCATATGTCATGAACATTATAAATGACATTAAGGATGTTATATATTTTGGCAATGAGTATTTTCCATCATAAATAGTTACCAATTAGAATCTAACACTCTTCATTCAAGCATAAATTAAAATCACCACTATTAAACATGTTTTAATTGATAGTGGTTTAGGTCTTAACATATGTAACCTCACATTTATATAGACTATAGGGGTTGATATAGCATCTATATGAAAATTTGACGTTTTGATGACATTCTATAATAGACATTAGGTTCTATTACTTTGAATATCATAGTTAGACCAAAAACCCTATCCACATAGTTTCAGGTGATGCCTAACCATTTTTATTACAATTTATTTCTCTAGAGACATTGGATACATGCCATGGAGGCAATACCCTCTATCTTGCACAAATATGTCAAGTTTTTACATGATAGATACTTATACATTTGTCTAGCTAATAACTAACCATTTAGCTATTAAAAATTCATTGAGCCTACTACTCCAAGTATATCTTTACATAGAAACCTCATGTTATCATAAAGTCCACACCTCATATCATTGCATACATATAAGGTCAAGAAATCTAACACCACTATTCATATACATGTTCCAGATCCTCCTATATCGAAAATATCTTCACCCATGATGGAGAATAACCCTCCTATGGAAAATTTATCCCCGCCCATGGTAGATGATGATATTCTCAAAACACAGTTACCATTACTTGTAAACTCAGAGGAAATATACATCATCAACTCATATAAATATTTCTAGACCACCATAAAGGATAACATAACATTGATAATTATTTATGTGGATTGAGATTCACACCATTATGCCCTATAGAGTGACAAAGATGGTTTTGAGGCACTCATATGATTCCCACACGAGCATCATCACCATTTCATAATACCACAAATATAGGCCTAGACACTCACTTGCAATTAGTGGAAAATTATTTTATACACTAAATACATATGGATACATCTATGTATATTGAGCTATTTATCGACATTCAATCATGCAATACATATGATATACCATAAATGATCTTACATATATTACTTGATAGATTATTGATGGAATTACCCATAGTTTACCATAAATCCATTAGTATATTATCATAGTAGGATGATAGACCCTTTTATCTTTTTCACAATATTACTAGATATGATATAGATACATGCTCAACATTATAGTATAAATTGAATAAACTCAAATCTAAGAGAACTATCCATATTACACAACATATGCATTCACTAGTATAGGCACCATGATAGACTCTTCACTAACCTAGACATTCAAGGAATGATCCATTGACTATTTGGGATTTCATCAAGGACCAATACATCCCTAATGTTGTTATAGATGAGGATTACAATCCAAAAACGTGTATGTTGTAATTATTATAGTACATAGGTCATTAGGAGACTGAGCTACACTATGTTATATATTTTTAGGACTCCTTAGGACATATCACACTACTAATTACATGTGGCCTTAATGTGGTCTATACACTACCTTTCATAATACATGGTTATTGGAAATGGATGTCACAATTGATCAGATAAATATATGTTGTACATTTAATTATGGACACATAATTCACATTTTACATGGTGGCATAGATTAAAATCAATATTTTATATCAACATCTAGTTGTCCAATGTAGTCTACCCTATGACTACACAAGAGTTTTATTACATAGTAGAGCAACATGTTATTCAAATGCAAAAAATTTAGACTAATGACAAGGATAAGGCTATACTTATGTTGACATAATGGTATGATGATCATAATGATGATGATTTATTCAAGTTTGGGTAGATTCAGTAGTTAACATTAGTTGACCTCTCATTAGATCTACCATTTGACTATCTACATCATGTGGATGTGATCCTAGGTCTATAAAATCACTACATTTCATTTTTACATAATATCATTTACTTTCACCATTACTTGTACATAGTTTCATTATTTCAATTTACATGTACATAGTTTCCTTTATCTTGCTCCTTGTACGAAGCATTTTCATGTTGTTTGTGCATAGTTCATACTCAAAAAACATAAAAAAATATATAATATGTTCAAAACTACAAAAACATTCAAATATTTATCAAAAAATACAAATTTCAAATTGGATGCATTTCCATGTTTACATTCCTTCTATTTTCTAGGTACTACATATGATATCTATGTTAACATAGTTAGTTTTATCATACATACATGCTTCATTTTTTCTCTTCGAGTATTCATAGATTAATACAGGAATTTGATCCTCTATAGAGATCTATGGTTATTACTATTTGGCCATTAGGGGCACATACACATATACACTGATTCAACATTGATATATTAGCCCATTGGGGACATTATATACATAGCTTCCAATTTTCCAGGTTATATATTTCTATACTTCATATCACATATTTAACATTGATTATATCTTTATATTTATCATCCTATACTACACTAAATTTTTACCGACTACTTCTACTATAGACTCAGTTTATGTACATCATTTCTCTTATACATATTTGTGCAATATGATTATGTATACTTTAATTTCTATCTTTACTAGTCTATATTTTATTGTGTATCTTTGATTCTACATCTACTTGAGGGAATTTGAGTATGTCATAGTCCTTTCAATACTTTTATTCTTTATAAATGTGCCCATGTCCTTATGTATTCTTCTTGATTGTGTATGTGAACATTTGAACATGTCCTTCCATATGACTCTAAGCCAAAATTGCATGCTCTTTTGCATATGCAAACATTTGAACATATCCTTGTATGTATTCCTTTTTTTAGACTTAGTAACATGTACCTATGTCTCTTGTATTATGGCACCTTAGCCTACTTTGTGTTCCTCATGTGTTTGTATGTATGATTAAATGTATGAATTAGTGTAATGACACTTATCTCTTATTTTTTGCTTTCACATCTAGTTTGTGATACCATGAGGGACCTCATGCATCTCCCCTTCCTCCTTGGGTGTGTTTGTGGACATCAAGTGCCATCCCACTAATTAGTTTACTTAGATCATATTCATATCTGATTTTCATATACATGCTTACATTTTTATTTCTATCTTGATAACCTTTTTGAATGCTATATGTAACATATATCATACATCGCCAACTGATTCTTAATATATTTTACATTCTAATGTCATGTATACACATTATATTGATTTATCATGCGTATATCATATATTTGTAATCTAACACACATGATGCATATTCAACAACTCCCCTCAAAAGAGGGGGCATTCATAGTGTTTTGTCACAAAGATTAGGCCATCCCAGTGAGCACCCAAAAATGTAGTTTTCAGCAAGAAAACATAGATTACAAAGCTCAAACCCAAAAAAATATAGTGAAATAAAGTCATACATAGATCAATATCATTTTTTCTCAAAAACAAAAAACCTAGATAATAACACAATACACTACCAATTGTGCATTGTGCTATATTTCACCTACCGTGCTATTGTCTAATAGCCTCAAAAAAATAAAATTTTAGATTTATCAAAAAGCCACATCAATTATAGTCCATATTTTCATACAATAAGCAAACATAGATTACAAAGCTCAAACTCAAAAAATAATAGTGAAATAAAGTCATACATAGATCAATCTCAATTTTTATCAAAAACAACACTTTTAGACAATAACACAATACACTACTAGTTGTGTAGTGTGTTATAGTCCACCTACTATGATATTTCCTAATAGCCTAAAAAATATAAAATTCTAGAATTATTAGAAAGGTACATAATGTATAGTCCACATCTTCATAGTCTTTGTCACAAATCATTATATACGCTTAGTACATATTTAGTTTTTACATAGAATTACATAGGTTCGCTTAGATTGGGGGCATCATGCATCAAAATATCACTCCCATTTTAGTTTCAAATATCCTAGACATAAATTACTATAATTCAATCAAGAATCCATATGCATAGATATCAGAATTGGGGTCATGTGCATGATACATTATTTCCATATGTTCTATTTTTCACTAGTTCTCTTAGATAGAATGGCAACTCCATGTCATTATCTATGATGTATACTTTATACACCATCTGCACTAGAGTTACACCAGATTAATGCCTCATTCCATCTACAATGGTTGGCATTCCTAAGTTTCCAATTGGCCCCTAATCTATTTTACATTTCAAAGTTCCTGAGTGGCCTAGAGATATCTTTTGTAGCTTCATGACACCACACATTTTTAGTTTCCACTTATTCTACTACACATGGGTATGCAATGATGTATTCCTGACCTAATTGAGTTTTTGAGTGACCTACATAAGAGGGTTGTATAACTCATCAGTCCAATCTCAGTTATTCATAGATTATGATCCACTGAGCAAGGGTGGGTAATGATAAAGTCAAGTCCAACTTGAGTTATTGAGCCACCCACATATAGGAATTTGGAAAGCCATCAACTCAATCTAAGATATTCATCATTTTATCACCATCTACAAGCAAACACATGATTTTACTAGGTTTTTACATTAGTTCATGTACCCAGTGAGGTGTATTCATTCCTTTCCTCTCTCCCTCTCATCTCTTTACTCAATTTTGTCTTTGATTTTGATATTTATTAAAGACTGATTCATATATGTTTTATTTGTAAGACACATATTCGAGCATCGTTCACAGACTCAAACCCACATTCATGGAATTCACCTCATAGGTAAGTCTAGGTATGTTTCTCTTTCCTTTATCCTATAAAATGTCATTTTAATATAATGAGTGTCAAAGACTAACATATCCTTATCTTATCCCTAAACATATCTTAGGGCCTCTTTTGATCCTTTTCAATATTTTATGTGTGCCTATCTTATGCTCATTTATATCAAGATCCATATTTATCCATCACCTAGGCATCCTCGATTCTTTTTCACATATGCTAGCCACTTGGACAATAGTGTGGCCCCATTAGTCTATAGTGTAGTGTGCTATTGGCAAAGGGGATAGTGATATTGACTCTTAGATTTACTTGTTCCTAAGAGATATATTTCCACTTCTCAAAGCTTCTTAGGGGTGACCTAGACTAATTTCATGTCTTCACAAGCATCACAACACAATATAAAGACCAATCTCATTCATTTATCAGATAGATGTAAATTATCATAAATAATCTTATCAAGAGTCATGAAAATTAAGGTTATTAATCCCTATTTACCCCTATTTATGCATACATCCATATACATTATCCCAAATATTAGTTTTACTCAAGTTTCCAAATGTAATTCATGCTCAAAGCTTTTAAATTGGCATTCATACTCATGTATACTATCATCAATCTCACTTGCACTAGTACTTATATTGAGATACCTACATCAAGCTTGATCCACTTTCAAGGTATTGGTATGTATTTAATGTTTAACACATGGGGTATTTAGGTCATGTCCAACCTACCCCATTAATTCCACTCTCCTTCCACTTGTGTTCATCAAAACCTTGGCAAGCATGGATTATTAGGGTTTCATAATGAAATCAATCAAAGAGTAGAACAGGTGATGATCTAGGTCTTGATCACACAAATTTATCCTTCCTAAAATAGAGTGAAGGTATGCCCAAAATTTCACTTTTCCACTTACATAGGGTCATTAGTGTTGTATAGAAGGTCTATAGCATAATACGCTACTAGCAAATAAGGCCATTATATTATTTGAAGAGGCTTATGATACAAGTTCTATACTAATGACATTCAGCTCTAGTCCTACATCACTTCCTAGCTTGTCCCTTGTTTGTCTCAATCATATTTATAGCTACATGCACATTTTCTAATTCATTTCTATTTATATAATATTCAAATAAGTCAATTATTGTGCAAATCAATAGTTGTTGATATTGTAGTATTTTATTCCCTAATTTATTACTTAACTCTTTATCAACCTAGGGTTACATTTCATAATCCTAAAAAAGATAAATCACAAGTTAAAGTAGTTTAAAGTACTAGCTCTTTATTAGGTGCTTCAATGGTATAAAATATCAAAGACAACATGCCAAGTAAAAGTGAAATTCTTATAATTAATCCAATAAGATGTAATGTTTATCTACTATGAATATTAGAGTTACATCTAATGCTTAATTCATTATAAAATACAATGACCATTAAATGTTAGATTCTCTTAATATTTCCTTATATTTTTAAATGCCTTCTATAAATGCTTACATTGATTATTTATCCTTACTCACTTCCTATATGTACTAGATATTGTAGTGTACTTGTCGACTATAAATCTCTTAAATTATTATCATGCAAGTTGAAACACACTAAGTGGAAAAGGCCAATAAAAAAACCTAAGACCCTAATGAGATCTAAAATTGGGTGAGAGACCCACCCCTAAAAATTTTTAATGTAAATTTTTGGGAAAATTACAAAAAATGCATAGTGATAGGGGAACAAGAGATAAGAAGGAATGATAGAGGAAAAGAGCGAGAGGTATGATAGAGATGAATAAAAACACAAAATAATCTACCATTAAATATTAATTTGGATTAATAATTGACAAACACATATGCACCCTATAAAAATATAAAATTATGATTAATAAATGCCCAAGAACTATTTTTAGATGTCTACATAATGCCTATATTTGATGTTTGTGTGTAAGGGGGGGGGGGGGGGGGGGGGGGGGGGGGGGGGGGGGGTTTGGGCGTGGTGGGGTCCACATACATATGAAATTAAAATAAGTAAAAGTTGGATACAATATTATTCACTCTTGAAGCTCATACAACAACTACAATGCTCATGTGAAACCTACAATAATATTTAAACATGATCAATGTTTTTGAGATGTGAGGGTACCAATATATGAGTTATGCTCTCAAATTTTTTTGTGAACCCTAGTTTTTACTAAATATATATGTGGATTACCATATAAAATCCATGTCTTTGAACATGTGCTAAATCATGTGTGCATTTTTTATGCCAAATTTTAGTGAACAAAAATCAAAGCGAAAGTAATAACCTGAGTACTATTAAATGATAAGGTTAATAAATATCCTAAATGTATCCCATAGCGAAAACATGTTTAGTCATCTAAAGATATCTACGAAGAATAAAAGATGGTAATTCCCTTGTTCAGGGGGAAAACATTTTTACTAAATTAGTGGAGCCTAGAGTTATAATGTTTGGAGCGTGGAATAATGGGAGGAATATTGTAATATGTAAAGTGGTTTACATGTGCAATACACCACACTAAATAATAAAATGTGTGAAATTTATATATAATAATATTTAAACATGGTCAAAGGATAATACCATGTCACACTCATTGGTGAAGTACTATCTAAAAATTAAATAAAAAATAAATTCTAAATGATACTTAACAAACTTCAAAAAAAATTCAAAAAATGTGGATGCACTATGTCTTTGTATAAATAAAACTTTTATATACAAAATAAAATACATGTTTAACCAAACTTAAGTATTTTAGAAAAGAGATTGGAGTGTTTTTGGTCCTCTTTATTCCAAAAAGTGGGGTACACTATTATACTTTGATCTAGTAATACAACAATTAAAGAAACCCTAATTACAATTTTGGAAAGTCTTTCAATAATTGAAGTGGACAAAGTTAGGGTTATGAGATAAATATAAAATTGTATCAAATATGTATACTATTTGAGGCTGAAATCAAGTGTAAATATGTCCACAACTTAATTTAGAGATAACTTGGAAAATTTGGAAGAAATTGATAACCTAAAAATATTAACTAGGAATGGGCTGATATACTCCTAATAAATGTGTCTAACATTGAAACAAATTTGGAAGATGTTTTTATCCACTTACATTCTTAAAAAAACTCACTCTATTTTTCATAATTCATTTTGCATCTACCAAAAATCCTCATCCTTTCTTTAAACCCTAATTATGTTTACCAATGTTGTAAAAACATAAAAAGGGGTGTAGTCATATGGGGTTTGATTCATTAAAACCCTTATCTTCATAAAATTTGGAAACAAAAACTTGATGAATTTTAATAAGAAATTGTGTTGATGTAAAATCTAAACTTTAATTTAATTTTCACTACAGGAAGAAAGACAATACATAAATATGAATACTTTGAATAGAAATCATGTGTAATCTTTTAAATATGCTCTTCCTTATCACTCTATGTCTTTCTCTGAACTTCTGATCTCACTCCATGTTTTTCCTATTTGACCTATATTCACTAATGGACATATGTATTTATAGATGTCTCAAATTCAAATCATGACCCTATTGGCATACAAGCCAACACTGAACATGAGAGAAAGATAACAAAACATGATGCAAAGACCAAATAAATGAATGGAAGCATCAAAATCACCTATAATATATGGGACCATAAGTATACTAATATGCCCCTAGAAAAAACCTAGGAAGGAAAAGGGAACACAATGGAACATGGGTAACATGGAAGAGAGACTAAAAATACAAAGGGAGAAAAATGGGGCCTATAACACATAGAAACATTTGAAAATAAGCTCATAATATAAATATACAATCAACACATGCATAAGTAACCTAAAATGATTGAAACTTACATCTAAAACTATGTCCAAACCAAAATTAGGTGTCTGTAGAATGCCCCAATTTGATGTGTATGTGTGTGTATATATCAAAGTGTTTGAATAGTGAAATGTATAATAGGTAAATAAAACTACACTAAAAATATATATATATTCACATAAGGGAAGACAAAATATAAATACAATAAAATAAAATATATATAGACCTACATAATACTTAGTGGGAATGAATGAAAGTACCTTAAAAAACTAATAATTGAAAAAGTGTGTTTAGTAAGCAATTGAGAACATAACAAAATATCAAAAATCATGCATATGTTAGAAGTGCAAAGGATCTATGTTAGTGATTCTTTCTATGGAGTATAAATTTAGATTATGGATAAATCTCCCACCAAGATCATATATACATGGTTGGATGATCGAGGATGATTGTATTTGTGTAATGATTTGAGGAAATCTCATTACTTAGTTTCTTGTCATGTTTACGGGAAGAAACATGTCAAAGAAGGATGACATGTTATGTAACCATGGATATGATATTATGATCTATATGGGTTGATGGAAATTTTGAACTCAAACATATAACCCCCTAGGAAATATTGGGTCTAATAGGTAAACGTATGGAATTGATAATATTGGGTAATGAGTCATCCTATGTTGAGTTAGTTATTTACCCTTCCATTATTATTATTGGGGGCTTTATATATAGGAAGTGAATATCATTGTGATGGATTAATTATATAAAAAATATTATGTTTGGTTGGAACCATCTTGTAGGTTTCCCCCCTTAAAGCAACACTCTCACATTGAGATACATTGTGGAGTTATTTCTTCCTCTTACCTAGTAAATTGGATATTAGGTCATCTTGGACCACATACATATTTTGTGTTTTGATATCTATTATATTTAAATACATATTTTTGTTATTAATTGGCATATTTTTATTATTATATTACCATCATAAGGTAACATAATGTGTTGCATGTATATTTTTCAAATTCATTTTTCATTTTTAAATAAAAATTAGTTTAAATATGTATTAAGATGGTGACCATGTGTTTATCAAGTTGTGGTTGTTAAGTGGTAATTGTGGACTAATATTTTCAGTCCACTATAAGAATAATTTTTCACTAAGTGGTAGTTTTACTATAATCATGTTTAAAAAATACACTTTGTATATTTTATTTAAGTATATAAATTATAGTCTCAATCCACCTGAAAAATTAAGTCTTTTGAATACATACATGTAAAATGTAATGCCAAATTTCAACTGCAGAACATTTTACAAAATATTTATTTTATTTTAATTGTGTTTCTAACTTAAATGATATGTATCTAATTAATATCAAGAATATACTAAGAGTAAATAATACATTTTTGTTTAAATAAATTATATTTATATGATTTATGTTTTGGTATTTTCAAGATTCTTATTATCCTTTCCTATTGGTTACATATTTATCTAGATGATAGGCACTCAAACTTTAAGACTTTGGAGCTTCTTGATTTTAATATTAGTCTATAAATTTTGATATTAAAATAATTTAAAAGAAGCAGTATAGTTGAATGTAATCCATAATATCTTTGTGGTTTTTGGTGTGATAAACATTGATTTAAATATGATGTAAATGCAAAGTATTTGTTATAAATTATAATTTTTTATGGTAATTGTTATAAAAAATGATGTTGAATATGATAAGGATGTTTATGATGGTGACCAAAAAATAAGAATATAAAGATGACAGTGAAAATGATAAGGATAAAGAGGATGAATATGCTAAATAAAGAATGGAAGAGAATAATGATGATGATGATAATATGAGGACGAGGATGATGGAGAAAAAATATGAATAAATTAATGATAGTGGAAAATATAAAGATGATGAGGATGGTGAATAAGAGTGTGAAAAAAGGTTGAAGATAATGATTTAAACAATTTATCACTAAATAACGAAGCTTCAATATTTCTATTTCTTGGTTGCATTCTAAAATAAGGAGGTCATTATATCTATAAACCCCTAACAATAAGTTTATCTTTGTCAACATGAACCTAAACCAACAACTACTTATTCAAACAAATAATATAAAATCAAATCAAACAAATCATAAGAAAATTAATGGTTTTGAAGATTTGAAGCTCACTGTGGAAATTTCTATTTACACTTAGATTTTAATGTTTTGGATATATATAGTTTGAATATTGTTATTGTATATCCTTAGTTAAAGACTTGGGAACAACTAATATTAATGTAAAAAATAAATCATGAAGTACTAATACAATATAAATAAGATAACTTTGTAGGATATTACATATGGTGAAGAGAAAATCAAGGTTAAGGTAGAGCATGAAGATGGATTCGAAAATTGTGAAGAAGAATATAAGGAAGAGTTATAATAATAACAAGAAGTATATGATGAAAATAAAAAAAAATAAAAAAATGGAAAAAACACATCTTCTTCTCAAGAGACAGATCATCTATCAAAATAAAATGTTTAATAAGCATAAATAAAAATAAAAGGTTGAAGAGGCACATATAATAAAAGAAATATTTGAAGAGGTTAAATCACTAGAAAAAGATACCAAGAGTATTTCATTTAGATATGTACATTCACATGAGATTAAACAATCATTGATGCATTTATCAACACATCAAAGCAACATAACCTATGGACATACATGGAATCATAGGATAAACCACTTTAGATATCCATGGAATCAAAAGAGAAACAACTATGGACATACATGAAATAAGATGATCAATCATTATGGATATATAGGGAAGAAAAGGAGGAACAACTATGCTCATGCATGGAATTAGAAGAGCACAAAAAATATGGAGATCTAATTACTTGATTTCTTTTAGGAAAGAAATAAAATTTTGGAATGATTTTATTCAAAATCATAAACTAATCTTTATTAAAAATAATATACTTATTTATATAATGAAATATGATCAGAATAGTCCCTATGTAATAGGGAGATCAATAATCTATAATTAACCCAATCTGCTATTTTATGTTATGACTCTAAAACTAGATGAATGAAATCTTACATGATTATAATAACCCCATAATAGATCTAGGATACATACATATAATAGTAATTTATTCTAACATTCCCCCCTTAATTTATGATAGTATTGAGAGTACAAGAGAGATAATTTATAAATGCCTCAAACTTATCATGTGCAAATAAACTTGGTTAAGGCATTTAGATGCACATTGATCTTGAGTGGGGAAATACTAGATCTGAATGGTGTGTTATTAAACATAGTCACATATGAAATGTACCTAAAATTCAATGTACTTTGTCAACTCATTAAATATTGGATTGCAGACAAGTTTATAAACACCTTTATTCTCTGACTACAAAATCATAATCTCAGTTTTGGTACTCCCAATCCTATAATTATTTAATGTAGCCATATCACTTTGTAGATAACTCTTGCTATTGGATGATATTTGGCTTAATAGAATATTGAGAATTTTTTTGCTTCTTGCACTACCATGAGATAGGACACGATCCCATAACTAAGTCAAATCTAGATGTGGATTTCCTATCATTAATTGAACCTACATGATCTATGCATGTTTAGCTTATAGAGAAGAACCAGTCATTCTCCATGTATTTTAGGCCATACTTTGTAGTACATTGAATGTATCTCAATATCCACTTTTGTACTTTCCAATGAATCATATTCAAATATTACATGAACCTTCTCAAATATTTGATAACATAACTAATATCTAGCCTAGTGTATGTTAAGTAAATGAGACTCCCAATCAACTGTCAATAGAGAGTGGCATTTACTAGTGGTGATTAATCGCAATGAGACAAATGAAGTCTTATCTCCATATGTGTTGTAATATGTTTACAATCCATCATCTAGAATATCTCGAGAATTATTTTGAAATAATTCATTTGAGACCCAAAGATATGGTGCCCCTTTCACCACACTTACAAACCAAGATAGTAGTGTAGTAGCCCGAGATATGCTATGTAAAATTTTTGTTTGAGATCATTCTATTTTTCATCAATCATTTTCAATGAATTTAGGATTATGAAAAGATCGATGACATATACCATTACAATTACAATCCCCTCATCTCCCCTCCCTCTCTCCCCCTTGATCTTTGAGGTAGAAGTTTGGATCATATAGATTCCTCTAGAATACATTTTGAATGAGATGCTCACTAATCTTTCTAAACTAGGATCTAGGATCTTGCTTGATACCATAAAAATATTTGATGATTCTACACACCTTTTGTTCAAAACTAGGTGGGACAAAACCTTTTAGTTGGGTCATGTTGGTGGGACAAAACATATATGGCACTATTCATTGCACATCCATGATTACAAAGAGGAAATAAAATATCACATGTTCCTTGGACAATATATGATATATCTTCTCCAAGAGATACATTACATTGATAATATGAACAGTAAAAAGTGGTGAACCAATCCTTGCATATGGTCATGTGCCTTATGGAATGAGAATCCATGTACCAAAATTGATTTATATGATTGATAATCCTCAATTTTTTTTATGTATCATAGACATAAACCTCCTTTGAAGAATCATTATCTTTGGCAATGTTCCCATGTTGTTGCTCTGAAGAAGATTTTTGTTTCTATGTATGTACAGACTATGATTCATTATTTTATCCTTGTGGAGATTCATAGGAGTTAAGCTTTATATTTATATAGGAGCCTTGTGAAAAAATATTTTACCAAAAAACTTCATTTCATGGCCTATCTTACGATAGATTTGACAGACCTTGTGAGAGCAGGTTTTGTTCCCATGTTACTTCTACTGATTGCTCTTATTAGGAGAGTATTTGGAAGGATTCATGGGAATTTTATCTTTCTAATGTGATAAAAATCCATGTTATTCTTCATATTATTTGATTTTATGCATGGATTCCTCTTGACGCAACATACGAATCAAATTTTTAAAATATGGTTTTATCTTTGATATTTTGAGAGACATCACAAAGATCTTATAGGATGGTGGAATTGATCTTAGGATGATGGGAAAGAATATAAAATTTCCTCATCTAATGTTTGGGGTGAGATCCATAGTGTTGCAATATGACAAAGTAAACCTTCAACATTTTACCTTTTCTTTAGCTTGAGACAATGAAGCTAACTTTATAGATGCAGGATGGTATTCTGATTCTTGGTTTAATAAACAATAAAAAAATTGTCCCAAGCATCTTTTTCTATACTAAAATTTCATATTTGAAGATACAACTCATTTTATACCCGAGACATAATTATAAACTTTACCTCTTGGTTTGCTTTGTCAAAATTCCACTACTGGTCAATGTCAAAGACATGCCCGATGAATGTGCTATCAACAACTAGCAAAATATCTTCAAATTCCAAGTGAGTTTTCACCTTGGTTTTCCATGCTACATAATTGTCACCACAAATAAGCTATGTGTTTGGTAGAAAAAATCTTTGACTATTTATAGTTATATTGAACAAAGTGGATGTGGGAGAAGACTTGGTTCCTCATCGCTCCAAAAGTTTTCCCTTTCTATTTACCATCACCATGATATACCAAACCTATTGATATACAAACCTTCCTATATACTTGTTATGTGGAATAGGGTCGTCATTTCTATATATTTGGTTTACATGGAAGAGATGTTAATGTATATGAGAGAAGAGTGGTACGTGGTACTTAAACAATACATGAAAAGGATTTGTCCTATCAATCATACCTTCTTAGAAGTAATTCCTTGAACATGAGTGTAACTTATCTATATACTTGTAATTTTCAATTTTTAGGCTTTACATTGAGCGATAGTGGCTAATAAGCAATGCAACGAATGTCTAATTAAATTACCTAAACTTTATTTCTTCTCAACAACTTATAAAGACAATGCCATAAATATCATTGTTTTAGATATGTTACCCTATAGATGTAATAGTTCAATGTATCAACATTACTTATAAGAATAAACCAAAGATATTATTTATACTGAAAACTTTGACATAATATATTGAAGTTTCTATATTAGTTTTTTTACACGTGAAATTTTACAAAAATAATTAAATTAAAATATTTGTGAAAAGTAAAATAATTTTAATAATGAAAATATCTATTATATAATATCTCAAAAAGTGATAAATTTTCAAGGTCTTAACTCCTCATGCTTTGCAAGATGTACAATTAATTCGGTTTTTAAGGGCTCATAAAGGTAAAGAAAATCATAATGTATCAGTAAAAATTTGCCCTGGAGGGAAAAAATTAAAATGGAAAATTTAGAAAATCTGTATCAAATTTATCTAAATGGTTTTCCAATATGAACAATATAGTGATATTTGAAAAAAATTAAAGTCTTTAGACTTACGATCTTTCATATTTTAAATTAATTGACTTTCCAGGTAAGTATAAGGCAAATCTTAACTTTGTTTTTAATTTTATTTATTTATTTATTTTTTATTAAATTATAAAATTTAAAGATAATAATTATTCCAGCCCTAAGTTATGATAATTTCTTTAAAAAATAGGCTTAAAAAAGGATTAAGAATATTAGACAAATAGAATGCAATATGTGCATGAGCAAAGAAATGACGATCCAATACTTGTTATAGCGTTCCACTGGGAAGAAACGCTGAATTTTATTCTCCTTTCAAGCTGGATTTTTACTGGATTTTCTGATCCTTAACCTACAAGACTGTTTACTTGCCTCTAGATTAGATCTCAAGCTCTGCCAGGCTGCTAATTTTATTTCAATTGCTCCACAAGCAAGCTAGGACGGTGTGGGATGGCTTGGTTGTGATTCTACTTATATATGCAGATTGTAGATGGTAATCAAAATCTTATTTTTTCCCACAGATGAGAGTGGCACTTCTATTTTTCTTTCATAGAAAAAGCTTTACACTTCAGAATGGCGCTTTGAAATTGGGCAGTGTCTTGCTTTGGCTTTTCCTTTGTTTTTATTTTAAAAAAAGAGTTTCTCTCCTCTTGGGACAACTTTGGCTTTCCATCGTGGCATGCAATATTTGGCACCACCTCTTTCCTCGTGCAATGCCTGTCTTCCATGCCAAAGAATGAAGCTCGTCTCTATGGAGTTTACCCGGGAAGAGAATGGAGTGCCGGGGGCTCCTCTCGATTCTTCTCTTTCTTCTAATATTTTTTTCCTCATGTGAATGATTCCCTACTCTCATACAAAATCATTGATGAGTACGCGTACATTTAAATTAGTGAGTTTTTTTTGGTTAAACAGTTACGATTAAAGGGCATCCACACTGTCAAAATCACTCAAGGTACGATCCTGCCCTTAACCACTTGACTTTTTGTATCGAGTACTTAGAAAGATATGTACCCTGATAGATAGATAGATATAAACAACCATCATCTTCACCAATTAAACTACAACCCTTTCAATAATTTCAAAATAATTTTATTCTAAAATATAAATCAAATTTCATTACAAATCATATATTTATTTATTTTATACTATGACTCTAAACTTAGATGAATAAAAGCATATGAAATTATAATAACACCACAATAGCTCTAAATTAATTTTATAATAATTTATTCTAACATCTTCTTATATTTATGAGACAAAATATGTCGAAGAGGCTTGACATACTATATAACTAAAGATATAATATTATGATGTATATGAATTGATAAAAAAGTTGACATATAATATATATTCTTTTTAAAATAATGCTCTCGTATTAAGATATTTTGTAAAATTATTTTTTCTTTTTCTTTAATAAATTGAGTATTAAAACATTTTAACCAATACACATATTTTATGTTGTGATATCTATTATATTTATCCATATTATTGTGATTAATAAACATATTTTATTATTATCTTAGCATACATTATAAGTTAATGTATTGTGTTCCATTCATATTTTTCAAATTCATTTTTCATTTGTACATAAAAATTAGTAGAGATGTGTATTAAAATGGTAACCATATGCTTAATAAATTGTGGTTGTTAAATGATGATTTTAGAATGATATTTTTAATTCATCTACTAAATAATTTAGTAGAGATGTGTATTAAAATCGTGACCATATATTTAATAAGTAATGATTGTTCAGTGGTAATTTTAAAATGATATTATTAATTTATTATAAGAATAATTTTGTATCAGAAGCAGCTTTACTAAAATCATGTTTCCCAAATCTACTTTGCAAATTTTAATAAAGTATATAAATTACAATACCAATCCATTTGAAAGATTAAATCTTTTGAATACATTTATGTAAAATATAATTTTCAACTTTCAATGCCAAAACATTTTCAGGATATAATTTCTTAAAATTTAAGTCTGTTTCTAACTTAAATGATGTGAACATAATTTAATAAAAATATTTTTAAAGTAAATAATACTCTTTTTTTTTTTTTTCAAATCAAATTTATAATATTTTCAATTTTCTTGTTATTTCCTAATGATTACAAATTATATAATTGATAGGCAGTCAACCTTTAAGACTTTGGAGCTTTTTGATGTTAATATTAGTTTATAAATTTTAATATTAAAGAAATTTAAAGAAAGGGTATAATTGAATGTACATGGCCAATATATTTTCATAGTTTTTGGTGTGATAAGTACCAATTTTAATATGATGTAAATGTAAAGTTTTTGTTATAAGTAAAGGTAATGTAGTGGTTAGTACTTTTAGTAATAGTATTATTGTGAATTTGTAATATTGTTTAAAGGGTTAATTTTGTAATGAGATAGTGGATGAATAAAATAGTAGATAAAAAGAAAAGAAAGGGTAGTGCTTTATTCATAAATGTTATTTTTAAAAGAAGTTTTAACTATGCATTTGGGCTACTTATTTGCATAGTTTCATGGCAACCAAACTAGGATATGTATCAGTCATATAATACACTTGCTTCTATGGTTTAATGAACTAAATAGTCATTACATTCAATAGATTAAATAGTGATTTCTATTTTAAATATATATATATATATATATATATATATATATATATATATATATATATATATATATATATATATATATTGCATTCATTAGGTGGCCAAACTTTTTTTTTTGAATTGCTCTACAAAATATCCATTATCCAATTGAATAGTTTTACTTATATTGCCCACACTAATTTTTTTATATTAGGCCTTCGTCACTTGTTGTTGTCTTTGTTTATATGAAAGGATTGTATCATACAAATAGATTTGGTATTAGTAGGTGTATCATGCATCGATCTACAAACAATGATATCAAATCTGTTTTAATAAGTACATTATATTCTTATCAAAGTTGACAATATTACTAATTTGAATTGATTGTATTAAACTAGGTGATTTTGACAATGTGGATGTACTTTATTTATGTCTACTTAGCCAACTGAGCTCACTGGGTTAGTTGTTTTCAAGATCAAATTATAAGTATATAGATAATTTAGGAAATCATCAATGTTGCTATGTCTTCACATTGAAATAGATGGTATCTAGCAAAAGTATTCTCAACGTTTAATAATTTATCAACTTATTAAAAAATAAATCTTTATAAAAAAATAATTTATCGAAGATAAAGATAAACCATAACTTTGAGAAGAAGTCACAATTTACTAATCAACACTTAAACAAATTTAATAAGTTATATCTTTGACTAATATATTATGTATTAGAAATATCTTATATTGTATATAAACTTATATTTTAAACGTAATGTGTAAAAAAAATTGTTATTAATTATTTTTTACTGTAACATTTCTTTAATATTTAAAAATGATTTGTACAAATTAAAATTATTTATTTATTTATAAAAATAATTTAATTTAATTATTATTAACTATAATATAATGATTAGATAAATATTTTTTAAATTAATAATAATTAATAAATAAATAAAAATAAATATAAAAAATAATGCTAAAATATAAAAAATATGAAAAATAAAATAAAATATTCATCTTTAAAATACGTTATAGTCAATGTGGACTGAACAAACCAATATTTATAAATCAAAGTTTGTAATAGATTTATATATAAATATATAGTAAAATATTATAATGTAAAGAAATTTTCAACGAATTGAGTTCTGAAGGAGCCTATTCAAAATCAACGCACCTGACTAGCATACAAAATACATAATTGCAGGCCGTGACGGTGGAAGGTAGTCCTTCATTGTCGATCAGCAATAATTGCAGTCCGTATAAGGATAAGATATGGCGTCCCAACAATTTGATTGTATTTCAGAGCAAACGTCATAGAGTTATCTGCTTATTAAAAAATATTTAAAAAACTATTATGAAACTACTTTATTATTAATGATATGTACAATTAGAATATTATAAAATTACATTTTTGGGAATATTTTAAATTTATTTATTAAAAATTTAAAAATATTAAATATTAATCATGAAAATAAATATTATTGCATAGGAATGTGCACGTATTTTTAAGTGTGCATAGTTTATGGTTACATAAAATGTATAAAATAATATTTTGTTTAAAAAAATGTGAATATATAATTTTTAATTTAATAAAAAAATTAAAAAAATAATAATATGTTAAAAACCAACAAAAATATAAGAAATATATTAAAAATAAAATCTAAAAAAATATATTATGTATACCTATTAATAATGATATTTATATATTATTATTGCAGTCATCTTTCCATTTCTCCTCCTTCACCTTGCCATTTTTTTTTCTCCACCCTTCTCTCAATAATTTCAAGGAAGCATAAAAATAATGACATGTACACATAATATAGAATATTTCACTCAGAAAAATCCTTTTGGAATAAAAACTAGCATAATAAACTTTTTTTATCATTTTAACTTAAAGATTTATAATAATACACCACACACCAAGGTAGTGTGGCTTCTCATATAACATTTTATTGTATTTACACATCACCATGTATAATCACATGATCTCCTCCTTGAGATGATCCATGCCTATATAATGATACATTGCTTGTAACACTCACAATAAAAGAATCATATCACATCAACTACTGAGTAAAGTGATAATTACATAATAATCCTCTATAACTCCATGCTATAGCATTATTGAGGACGTTAACCACACACCTCTATTCGATAGATATGATTAGACAAGTTTATAGTAGTGCCTCAAGTTTGCATTGCATTATATTACTGCATTGCATAACATCATACTATGAAACTGGTCAAACCACTATGCACCACTAAATAACCTTCTTTTGCATCACCTTCCAGTACACAACCATAGACAACCATTCTTCAAGTCCTATACAACACTTTTGTATATAGTCAATGTTAACCCATTATACAAGTTTATTAGTTCCCAATGTACTTTCTACCTTTTGTTAATATGGAGATTTTTTTGATGGATTTGATCTAATTATTTTTTGGGGCCTTTTTGGTATTTGTTGTGGTAGATTGTGTTTTGTTAGTGGAAGTCTGTTGTGTTTTGTTGCTATAGAACCAATTGTGCTTTAGGCACTGAACACATTTTTTTTCCATTTTTGTTTAGTGGGAGACTTTCAAACACTTTTCCATGGGAATTTTGGGTTTTGACTTAGGAAGGTTGTTGCTTTGATGTAACTTGGCTAATAATTCCTTTTGATTAAAAATAGGGGAGAGGGACTCCATAAACCTTTTTCACTAAAAAAAAATGTTGTTGACACATCCTATGCAATAGTGATGCACATAAAACTTTTGCAACACCAATCTTATGCAAAACCATCTTGCACGAATCCATGCTAAGCATGGAACACATTTAAAACAATCTCCCACTTGTTGAACAAATTACATAAGGGAGCACAAATCCATACTTTCATTAAATGCGTGCAACCATGCTTGTTGATTTCATTCTAAAAAATAACTTCTCAATACTCATTGCCTTATTTAACGAATTGATTTTTTCCATTTGTGTCCACCTTTTACAAAAATATGTTATTCTCTCCCACAATATCACTTACAAAATGGTAGATCATCAATGTGATTTGATCAAGAATGATATGTAGGGTTATTTTCTAGACAAATTTTGCTTTGACTATTAAAATCTATAGTCTATGTTTTTTGAGTGAACTTAACAACAAAGCACAACCTTTGGAATCAAACCAAATTCCTTGCTCACATGAGGAAGTTTTCATAAACTCAACCTATGTGGTGGCTATTGCAACACTTTCCTATCATTTTATCATCTAACTTATAACTCCACTAAAAAAGTTGAATGCATATGAAGTGGCAAATATATGAAATGGTAGATCCTAAGTCTAAATAAGAGTCTAAATAACTCTACATATCCAACATTTTTATTTCACTATATTGACCCTGATAAATAATTTCATAATCAAAAGTTCTACACAAATACCTAAATATCATTTTCACTTTCATCTAATCCTCCTCTCCTAAATTGGACATGAATATCTTCAGTACTCCCACTACATGTGCAATGTCAAGGCTCATTGAGACCATTGCATACATACAACCTCCCATCACACTTGCATACAAAACCTAAGCCATGTTTTATGAATCCCCTTGTGTCTTGGGACATTCCACAGTAGATAATTTATAACCAACTAGAAATGGTGCTTATAGTGAATTTTTATCCTACATTACATAAACCTCTCCAATATCATCTCAACATAATTCATCTTTTCTAACTAAAAATTATTGTTCACAAGATATCATTTGGTTTTCATGCCCAAGATGAACCTTGTGATGCATTAATATTTATTATCAAATTATCAAAAAAATGATATTTTACATATTTTATCATTGCCTTGTCATTCCCAATTAAAAACATGTCTTCAAGATAGATAACTATTTTGACAAAGTTATTACCTTCTTATTTGCAATACACACAAGATTAAATTTTCTACCTATAATCCCAAGTATTACCACATAATTATAAAACTTTTGATTTCAAATTCATGGTGATTCTTTCAATCCATACAAATACTTATTCAATATTTAGAAAAAAATTCTATTTTCTTTTTACCCTAAAACTTTTGGATGCAAGATGTAGATTTATGCTTCCATCCCTCCATGGAAAAATAATGTCTTTACATCTATCTGATATATCTCAAGATCAAACTAATTTAAAAATATCTAAAATAATATTAATAGAGGTTAACTTTGAAACAAGATAAAAGGTATCAACAAATTCAAATCCATTTACCTATGAGAATCCCTTTTTTGCTAGATAAGCCCTATCCTTCTCTAGTTTCCCTTGTGCATTGTAATTTTCCTTGAAAATCTAGTTGTACTCTATGAGTTTTCTACTAATAGGAAACATTACTAAGCCCTAAGTTTGATTATTTTATAGAATTAATCTCCTCCTTGATGGATTTCTTTCAACACTTACTCTCATATGATCTAAGAGTTTCCTTTACTATCTTGGGGTATTCATTAATCAATAATAACATGAATGGCAAACAAAAATATGTTAGGTTATATTTTAAACGTATTTTTATCACTTGTTTTGATCTCCTTATATTATATCTCAAGTGATCCTCCTCTTATTTTTACTTTTCATGTATCACCTCGTACTTGGATTTAGGCCCTCAATCATATTTATTAGCTTACATCTTTTATGTTTATTCCTTTTGTTGTTGGTCTTGTACAATAATCCTATTCACCTCCAAAATGACCAAATTATGGTTGTATATAAACTTATTTTCTTAAATATTCCATATTTTTTACCATTTGACACCACTCCCATACCAATATAGATGCACTTCATAGACTTAAATTAAATTTTTGTTCTCTTTGATGTTGTATTATGGACATATGATTCACAACTAAATATTCTCAATTGTCATAGAGATGGTTTATTAGTAATGTAATATTTTTACAATTTTTTTCAACAAACGCTTATGTAGGTGATTTTTTGACAAGATAACAAGTAATATCCATTGATTATATGCAATACTTTTTATACAAGTGCACACCAATAAAAATACTATTGGCACTGTCCATCAGTGTCATGCTCACACATTTTGTAACTCCATTATACTGTAGTGTGTATGGATTTGTCTACTACCTTTCAATTATGCATTACTTTCATAATTTATTAGAATCATTTGAGCAATATTGACCTCTATTGTCCATGTGAAACACCTTTATCCTTTTCTTAGTCTAATTATAACCAAGGGATTTAAACTACTTAATTTTATTTGGTAACTCTAATTTATTTTGGACAAAATATATCAAAGTCTTCTTGGAGAAAACATCTATGGAAGACACATATAATAGATACCTTCTTAATGATGGAAAATCCACTGGTAAAAATGCATCACCATGTATAAATTGAAAAATACCATTATTGAATAGTATTTGAGGGAAATTTCACTTGATTATGATTACATTTTTGTAAATAATTTTGAAGACTCAATAAATAACATATTGAGCTCTGAAGATCCTTAGTCAAGCTCCAAAGATATGCAGCTCTGAAAACCTATCTAATCATGCTTTGATGATGCCTAGCCATGCTCTGAAGATGTCTAGCTATACTCTGCCAATCAATATAGTAATTCCAAAGGTATATGTATGTATATATATACCTTTGGAATTACTATATTTATTGGAAGAGTATAGCTGTGTGTGTGTGTGTGTGTGTGTGTGTGTGTGTGTGTGTGTGTGTGTGTGTGTGTGTGTGTGTGTGTGTGTGTGTGTGTGTGTGTCTATGTATATGTATGTATGTATATATATATGTATATGTATGTATGTATATATATGTATGTATGTACACACACACACACACACACACACACACACACACACACACACACACACACACACACACACACACACACACACACACACACACACACACACACACACACACATGTATGTATGTATGCATGTGTGTGTGTGTGTGTGTGTGTGTGTGTGTGTGTGTGTGTGTGTGTGTGTGTGTGTGTGTGTACATACATACATATATATGTATGTATATGTATCTATGTATGTCTATATTTATGTATGTATGTATGTATGTATGTATGTATATTTATATGTATACATACATACATACATACATACATACATACATACATACATACATATATATATATATATATATATATATATATATATATATATATATATATATATATATATATTCTTTCTTTAGATATCATATTGTAGACATTATTACTCATAGTAACGGTCTAAAATGATCTGGATATAAATGTATACCTATTTTATAAAACTGGACATAATCTCTTTAGATCTATGTTAGTTATACTCAGTTTATTATTAGTTGAATCAGTTCCAATGCCTCCCTATAAGTGTGGGATTTGATTCCTATATCTTCCATTTTGAATAAGTGGTTATGGCTATTTAGATCGCCATATTTTGTATTTTAAGAATAGTCATTGATAAGTGTTTTAAGTACATGTCTCCTTCTCATTATAGATAATAGAAAATAGAGAACTAAATAGAGAGAAAAAATATTCAAGTGTAATTTCACACATCTGTATATGTTTTCTTTTATAGTGAAATAAAGTTCAACATTTCATTTCATTACTGAGTAAAAGTTAATCCTATTTTGAAGGAGTAAGGGCCCACTTCTATCCGAATATTAGGACAATTGGTATTATTAGTTTATAATTTAAAAGTGTATTTATTTTAATTTGGGTGTATTTAATTTTACTACAAAGGTGATTTATCTTTCAATGCAAGTTATATTTCCCTTTTAATGCAAGTGTGATTTCCATTTTAATGCAAAGTGTGATTTCCCTTTTAATGTAAGTGTGCTTTTATTAAAGGCAAGGTTTGTTTCAATTCAATTTAAGTGAGTTTTTTTTTTCTACAAACTGTCTTTCAAATTTCATAAGAGTTAAAGTTTGTTAACTCATCTCCATATTTATAATCTATTAGGAAATAGTCTGGGTGATAATAGGCAATAAGCATTCTCACATTCTGAAATGCAACACTATCCTACCCAGCTGGGCAAGTAGAGTGAGGACATTATAGTGTCGTATGCCATATGTCTAAGTTATGGATGTTGATGGTGTGAACCAAAGAATATTTTTAACAAGGAATGCCATAGGAGATACTCAGTTAGCAAACATTTCTAGATTTACTTTTTTTGCAACATAGAATTAGAATCTTATTTGTTGTCCTTAGGATTTAGACATCAACAATAGAGTAAACTCCCCAAACAATGAACTGTAAACTCAAATATCCAACATCTCATTGTATATAGCCATGGACATTGGCCCTAGTAGAAAATGACACCAATCCATTGATTGGTTAAATGAGGGGTATAATGACAACCTTTCACCTAAGAGCTCAAATTTGAAATATGTAGCTTATAGATTAATGGTAGCATGATTTGATGTATGTTCTAATTGTATATGTATTTCCAAAATATAAATCTTGAATGCATAGTTCATATGACATTAATGTAAATATCAAGTTTTCCTTGTTTCCCATTTTGATTTAAAATTTACATTCAGCTTTGGAAAGTTTATTTTCCACATGTCTTCTCTTTGTGCATTGTCTTCAGTATAGCTGCCAATTTTTGCCTTTGTACTTTAGCCATGTTATCATGATATTATGCCACTTGACATGATCATTTTTACCTATGGGAGTTAATATTTTAAATCCTTATTTGTTTACTATTATATCCCCATGCCAATGATATTTTTCCACTTAGCATAATCTTTAGAATATGAAAAGTTTTTTAATGTCAATTATGTATTTTCCACTCATAGACTTTTGGTGACTGATATGTTGCCAAATAGTGTGATCTTAGGGATCTAAGGCTATTTAGATTTTGAATTTATATATGCCCTAGTGAGATCCAAGTGAATGGGATTATTCCACCTATCATGATTTTAGTTACTTGGCTACTTGAGAACTTTGAATTTATTGGACCTGCTTTAATCTTTGAAGATCTAAGTAAATGAGATTGTGCCATGTGGCATATTATCAGGGCTCTATGGACTTGGTAGAATTATAATTTTAAATAATACTATGTCCCAAGTGAATGAGAACTTGACATGTGGATGGCTTGCAATGGCTCTACTACTTGTAAGACTTTGAATTTTTATGAAAACTAGTTATGTCTCGAGTGAATGAGATCTTGACATGTGGATGGTTTATGATGACTATGCTAATTAGGAGAATTAGAATATAATTTGAATTCAAAGAGTCACAAGTGAATGAGATGCTTCCACATGAAATGATCTTAGGAATACAAATGCTCAGGTGGACTTATAAATTTCATGAAGACTATAGTCAACTCTGATTACATGGGATGCAAAAAGATTCCATGATCTAGATAACTCAATAAAAATTTAAATCGTAGAAATGAGATGTTGTACATCAAAGATAAAATATTTTAAAATGTTTTCATTAGTCATGTTAGTCAATTAAATAAAAATTGAATTTGAATAAGCATTCAAAATACAACAAAGGAATCATGAGTGGTAAAAAAATCATGAATGATGTCCAACCTTTGATTTTATTTATTTTGTAATTTTACAATGTAAAATTAGACTTTGAAAACAACTTTATACTTGTGCATTAACATTAAACTATCTAAGGTTGGCATGGAGCACCGATAAATATTTTTTTTAAATAATGGGTTGCTATTTAAATCATGAAAAAATGGGGTATGTTGGGGTATGAAAATAACCCTTGAATCCATAATGCTTCCTTACTTATATGAATAAATGTGATGTATTCAACCTCAATTGTAAGTAAAGCCACATCAACCTATCATTTTCTCATCCAACTTAGCACTCCATTTAAAAACTAAAATCATAAGCATCAATAGAACTTAAATAGTAAATATCTCTAGCCCAATAAAAAAATAAAAATCTATATATACTCAAGGACATCCTTCCATTAGATGTGCCCTAATAAAAAATAACATGACCACATATTCCTTTTACAAATATGAAGATCATCTTCACTGCTACTCATGATCCTTTCCTAGATTAGGTATGAAACTACCAACTCCTCCCTCTACTTGTGTAATGTAAAATCTTGTACACACCATTGCATACATAAATCTTCCCATCACAATTGCTTATGAAAACTAAGACATGTCTTACAATTCCTTTGGAATATCTAGACTTTGTGTGGTTGAATTTTTTTGACCAATTTGGAAAGGGTGCACATTTATTTTGTATCTTGAATTTAGAACATTTCTAATATTATCTTAATGTATTTACCATGGTCTAGTTAGAGCTTCTTATTGTCATGATCCAATTTGATTTATATGCCCAAGATAAATCTTTAATCATCAAGATATTTCATGTTGAGTTGTGTGGATAGTTAAGACTTAACCTACTTGATCATTCCCATGTAACTTATGATTAGTAGCATGTTAGTTACATAGAAGGATATGATGAAAAAGTGATCACCCCTTCCTTGTAGTAGAAACAAGGATCAAAATTATTACTACATGACCAAGTCTATCCAAATAACTATTAAAATTATGATTCCACATTCTATATAATTGATTCTATCCATACAAAGACTTCTTCAATCTATGAACCAAATCATCTCTCCCATATACCTTAAATCCATCAGGGTGTGACAAGTATATTTATTATTCAATATCCACATGAAGGAATGCATTTGTTTACATCCACTTGTTCTATTTCCACATTGAACGCAACAAAAATAACTAAAATAAACATAATTAAATTGAATTTTTAAATAGGACAAAAATTCCCACCAAATTCAATTCCCCCCACTTGAGATAATCCTTTTGCCACTAAGTGAGCCTTGTACCTCTCCAAATTTCCTTTTACTTAATTAATAAAACCCACTTGTAGCTTCTTCTTTTTTTTCATTAGGTAACTTTAATAGATCCCAAGTGTCATTATTATATAGAGAATACATCTCCTCTTTTGTAACCTTCTTCTAAGACTCTTTATTCATCTAAAACTTCCTTTACCATCTTGGGTTTGTCACTATCAATAACTGATAAAAATTATTTTTAATGGAAGTCAAATGATGTTTACCTTTAAGGCCTTTTATACACCTTTTTCTATCTCCTCATAATTAGAGTTGTGGTACCCTATTCTACTTCATCTTGTGAATCTTCATCTATCACACCATACTCAAATACATAATATTTAGCTTATATCTCAACCTTCACCTATTCTGATTCATTTTTGGATTCTTATTTAGTTATTTATGTGTAAGACACTTGAGTTCCTTATTTAAGACTATAATTTGGCTATATATCACCTTTTTTAATTTTAGGATTTCAAACCTTGTACCCTTTGGTGTGAAACCAGTAAAAAAAGAAGATGCACTTTATAGACTTGATGTGAAGTTTTGATCTCTTTTCTTTTGGGATATGAGAGTATGCTTTGTAAGAAAAAATAGGAAGATGTTTCAATCATGGATTATTACTAGTCCACACTTATTCCCAAGTATTTTGAACTGTCATTGATGTTGGGGAACAGTTGACTAGGTAATAATAAATGGCCACTCCTTAACCTCTATAATTTTTCTCTAATGGTGAACCATTCAACATATTTTAGGGATTTTCCATCAACATCTTGTTCATCTGATAAATATATCAATTTTTATATAGAGTGTATGGATTCATCTTCTATTTGTTAATACCATTCCTCTTGTATAAATCACCAGACTCATTAGAGTAGTAATCACCCCCATTATTTGTGTGTAACACCTTGATTCTCTTTTCCATCTAATTCTCCATATGAGCTTTGAATTATTTAAATTTATTAATAACCCATAATTTATTCAAGATGGAATATATTTTGGTATTGAAATATTAATAATATCACATAGAAAAGATAAATGTTTAGTGATGAGACCTAAACTAGTCTAAGCACATCATTATGGATAACTTGGAAGATTTCATTTGTGTGTGCATCAATTTTTGAGAAACATACTTGAATATACTTGAGCTAGATGTAGTTTTAAAATAATTCAAATTAATATGGTAAATCATCTATCCTTTTTACCATATCCTTTATCTAAAAAATGCATAAACATTTCTTGCCAATATGACCCTACATCCAATGACAAAGAAGTTTTTCCTTTGTTGGAAGCATTATACAAGTTCCTACTTCAGTCTTAGAGTTAAGATAACCATGTTACATGTAATACTTAATGAAATTGCATCAAGCATGAAAATAGTACCTATTAATATGCCCTTTACTAGCATCATGTCTCCATGTTTCATTTGTATGCACCTTTTTTGAATGATACATTATTCTTCCTACTCATGAAGATAAAATTCCTTATAATGTTGGGAATGTGTAGAACAATTGTGAGAGTCTTGATCCTCCCATTTCTAAATCTTATCTTGAATCCTCCTCTTCTTACAATCTGATAGGTTAATTTATCTCCTATAAATAAGTCACCACCATCATATTCTTCATATTCATGGAACTACTTCTTCATAAGAGTCATATGATAAAAGGCTTTACATTTTAACAACCATGCATCACTAAATGAGCGTGAAATTAAGGCTATGAGATATACATATTCAACTCCATTGATAGATACTTTTTTGCTTGAGGATTGTGAAGTATTTGATTATTTTCCCTTCTCCACCTGTTAGCAGAGGTTCCTACAAAACTCTAGAACATGCTAATTATAAGGGTAGCTTGCATAGTTAATGATAAAACATAACATTTATCAATAATTAAGATTGAATGATGCCATTAATTATGAAGTTGAGATCATGATAATGAATACATGACAAGTTGATGTATACAAAATAATAGGCATAAATTATATGAATACTTGATCAAGACATTCACAATACTCACTACGAATAGATCAAAAGTAAAATATATAGGAAAACCATACAAAACATTGTATTAATATCCATCACACATCATAAAATTCATTTAATATAAATGAGAAATATATATGGAGCATTATAATTCACTGTCTCTTCATATTCTAGCCTTTAGATATGCCAAAAGGAAATACTCTCCATATTCTTCTATCTATTGCTTATGTCTACAAGGTCAAATGCGTATAAAAGTTTTCACAAAATACAATATCACATTATTCAGACATGTGTCCATTCATTATATCTTGCAATTTTAGAAAGCCTTTTTCTTCACCCAACACTTTCCCAAACTTACGTCATTATGTCGTCCTGAGAAAAAGTTATTATTATGAAGTCTGATGTGAAGCTGAGCAAATAAACCTTAAATAAGAGTCATAATTATTACTCTAGGTGCCATTTATTGTTTTTTATGCTTTATTTACTATGTATCCTCCCTTTTAGGTTTTCAAGTACATAACATATTATCCCACCACCCTCTTAGGTTTTCAATAAACTAGAATAATAATGTGGCTTCCCTTTATGAGTCTTCAACTAGCCTAGCCCCACTCCTAATGTTTAAGGCTATATCAAAAAATTGTGAAAAAATACATGATTCACAATATTAGAGTGTGCATTACCTATTGAGAAGGTTGTGGTGAGATTTGAAATGAGTGTACAGGTTGTTATTATTGCACTAGTTTTGTTTATGATATGGAGGAAAGAGTTAGATGTGCCAAATCTATTGGTGGGAGTTATTATTGTTGGATATCTTCTTTGGGCGTTGCATATATCTTCTTTTGATGCACAAATTTTTTGAGTTATTATGGTGGAATGAATTGAGGCTCATTCACCAATTAGATAATAGAAGGATCAACCTATGTAAGATCTTTATTAAGCATCTTCAAGTCTGTTAGGACTTCTCACACCATAATAAGCATGATCTATAATAGAATCTAGATTATTATTAAGTTCTAAACATATTCATCCTTTGTAATATTAATGAGTGATTTAGCATTGAATGCCTTGAGTTGAATATCCATAACCAACTCCTCCAGTTGATATACTTGTCTTTGAGCCTCTACGATGGTGGACAACATCTCATTATACCAAGACTAAAGTTTTTACACGTGGCATCTCTCGAATGTAGTAGTTGCTTGAGGTAATTTCTTATCATATTAGAAGTATCTATCTAATAATCCATTATAGCTTTGGATTTATTTATTGTTATGATCTCTAGTTGAGCATTAGCTAATGAAATGTTGAGGTGTTACTTCCAATTCAACATCCCTTATGAAATTTACATTGCTTACAATGAAATAATGTCTAAAACTTATTTATATTCCTCAATAAGTGTATAAATTTCCTCTATCTCTCACTTTATGCTCTACCCCTATGCTTGTAATGTTTGCACTTGTTATGCAACAAACCATTAATTAGTGAGTTGGTTCAATAAATTTGTTAGCTATTTCTCTTTAGACATCACCTAATCACCTACAAATTATGTGATCAATGATGGGTAGGTTTTACTAATTAATTATCACACATTAGTAAGCTACTGATTCAAATATATATTTTTTATGCATAACTAGAAAACTTCTTGTTTTAAGGTTAAAACCTTTTTTGAAATGGATTCTTAGAATGTATCTATGCTTTTAATCTATTTCATTAGTAATAATTAGGCAACATCCAGAGATGTTTCCATTACAGTGGTATTAAGTTCCATGGATGTGGTTGGAAGCATTATAGGGACTAGCATGAATTGATCCAAAGTAAGTGAGAAAGTGGTGCACTAGGTGGATGATGTGGGAACATCCCAAAGCCACAAACTAGTGATTTTAGGTTTCAGCTAAGAAGCCTCCTCCTACATACCCACTTATGTTGAAATCTTTTGTTGTGTTGTGCGTAATGATTCTTCTTTATCTTTGGAGTATTTTTCTATTGTTTCTTGAGCCTTATCTTCAACCTTAGCCTTAACATCTACCTTAGCTTGAGTTTTGGATTGCTCCTTGACTTTAGCTTGAGCTTTAACTTTGTCTTTCGTTGGATGTTGACATCATCTTTAGATTTGTCCTTGGATATTTATGATTTATCTATATGCTTGAATTTATATTCCTTCTTGTGCTATTCCTCTTTGGCCTTGGCTAACACCTCTTATTCTTCTTGCTTTCATTGTGAAACCTATGCTTCTTGTTATTTTCTCTCTCCTTCCTCCTTTTCATTTTTATTTTCCTCCACTTCTTTGGCTCATTTATTGAAAGCCTCTACTTCCTTAGTTTGATTCCATGTAGCCTTTGCTTCTTTAGGTTTCTTCTTTGTAACCTCTACTTCTTTAGCTTAATTTTAGTTCTTCTATTCTGTAACTTATTCTTTTCATTTTTCTTCCTACATAATGTATTATTGCTTATGTAGTGTCTCTTGTGTAGATGATTATTATTTTTCTTCATACTTATTTTTTTCTCTTATTTTCTTTGTTTCTCATTAGCCTTCTTTTGATGCTCTTCCAAGTTTATTGGTTCTTGTGCAATTTCTATTTATGGTTCATTCTATGGTAAATTTAATTTTTTAGGCCCTTCCATGACCTATGGTTCATCAAGATTGATAACTAATTAGGTGTCTTATGAGGAGTTTAATTCAACAATCATAATTTTGTGCACAATTATATTTTTCCTTTGTGTGGGTGAAGGAGTTAGGGTCTTCTTGAGCTTCTTTGCTAGCTGGCCTTGTGGTTATGGTTGAGCTTTTGGTGTTTTCTATTCTCCCCCACTCTTCCATATATTCTCTAAAAGACATCATTCATTCTTTTATAATTTGAGATGTCCTTGTTGAAGGATGAATCTTTGGATTCCACATTAGGGTTTGAGGTAGACTCTCATGTGTAGGTTTCTCTTCTTCTTGCCTAGCTAAATATCTCACATCTATATCTCTAATAAATGTTTTAGTCACCAATTTATTTTGATCTACCTCCTAACTTACCATGTCAATAAAAATGGATGGGGGAGGTTAATTGATGTCAACCCAAAGGTCCTTCCTTACCTAATTGTGTAGTTTTTAGGTACACACTTCTTTCCAAAAGAATAATTACTTCTCCTCCTCCTGCTCATAAACTTAATTACTGATATCCTCCAACATGGTATTCAAATCTTCCTACTCCACTCCCATTTATAGTAAGTAATTCTCACCTACCATCTTTATACCATTTGGATTATCTAGCTAAGACTTTGCATGACACATCCTCTTCTTAGGTGGTAGAGGTGAGGCTCGTAATGCAAGAACCTTTCTATTAACTTTGTCTTGTTCTAATGGGACAACTAATGTTTATGGTGGGGCTTGTGGTTGTGTCTATTTTTATCTTTGTGCATGTTTTGACACTTATTATTATCCTTCTAGGGGAATATATCATAGAGGTGGTACTGTCAATATAGCTAGAGCTTTCTACCTCCACCCTTCTACTTGTGAATCCAACATTGTGATGAATAATATCATTATAGTCATAGTTGGAGTTGTTAACTCATGCACCTTGATGTGGATGTTGTTTTTACTGATGCATGTTACCCAAGATATTACATAACATCTTGGGGTATTATAGGGTGCAATATGATCAAGTCTAGAGCCTCACTCCACCATGTATTGAACTGACATAGTTAATCATAGTATTTCCCTATTTTGGTCCATGAAATATTGGCAAATGTGGTAGTGGGATAAAAATTTGTAGTTGGGTTGACTAGACCATCTAGGGATTTCCACTATGTCAAACAAAGAAGTAACACCAAGATTTGATAATGGAATGGTTGGGAAGTACCTCCAAGTATATATTAAAATGTTTTAATTAAATCTAAAGTTAAAAACTTGAGCCAATTGAAGTCTTCATGCAGGTGTATCATGTGATACATAATATCATTAACCCCTCTTTTTACATGCTTGGCCTATTTTGTAGTTTGACAAAACTTATTTGTAATACATTTAATTAGAATATGCACTGAAGCATCAACTATGGAATCAATTCATATTACGCTACTTGCCCTTATTATATACTTTCCTTGGTGTCTAAATTAATTGTTGGAGTGGTGGAATTATAAGCGAAGAGGGATTTGTCATGATTTAGGAGACTTGTAGCTTTTTTCATAGCCTGAGCATTGATATAAATTATGATATCCTAGGAAACATGAATATCCCCTTTATTATACCTACTCAATAGATTAAGCATTACCTCATCAAGTTTACCAATTATGGGTAGATTCATTAGTCTTTCTATATATAGAAAATGGATGTGGGAGCACTAGGGCACTTGCTTATGAAACTTTCTACAGCCCAAGAGCAAACAAGGTAGCTTCTATTTGATCTATGAAGTTGAAAGGATTAGGGTCATTATATTTAGTTTGATGTAAACCTAAGACAATCCCCATCTACTACTTTTATGCATCTATAAGTGGAATCAATATTGGATATTTCTCCATCCTTATCATTGCATCCTAAGTTAAAGACTTTCTTTGCTTATTCTATCTCTGGTATGCAATTTTGTTCATAAGAATATGTTTTGAAAGCAGATCATAAATTATATTGTTAATAAAAGTATGTAATGTCTGTGTGTTTTCCATTCCCTTATTTATATGTATTTTGGCACCTAATTCCATGTGGATATCTATTTTTTATGTACTAATCTAGTTGTGTACTAGTTCTCTCCCAAAATTAATATCACTTAATTTTTTGCCTCTAAAAGTGACCCTTTTATGTCTACAATCCTTAATTTACCCCTCAGTGGTTATTTGATGTGACATGATATTGTTTCATATATCCCATTTCTATTATTATGATAATTGCTAGTTGTCTATATAATCTACTTTCAAAAGAGTGCAATCTATTCAAATGCCTTAGCATTAACAATCTTGAATGAGCATTATCCATCCTTTCATCATACTTGTATTGTCATCACTGACTTCTTGGACTTATTTCATGACCTCTGGTAGTTGGTTCTAGTTGTCTTTCCTTGAAGTTATCTTATGGTATTTGATCACATGTTGCAAATATATCTACTTATTATTTGTTATGATGTGTTGTAATGTAAATATCATGCTATACAAACACTCTAACTCTATGAAAAGGAATAAAAATATGAAACAACATTAAATAAAAACATTAGTCTAAATAGTGCTACTCGGCACCCTCTTTTTTTAGCATCAAGAGTGATAGAGACTAATGATGATAAGGCTTAATCCTATATCCATTAACACGTCCTAGTAATATGGTTCCATATAAATATTTTAATATAATGGTACCCTATTGTGAAATTTCATGAATAATGTAAGTCCCTTCCATTTTCTCCACAATTTACCTAGGAATGCCTTAAGCTCGCTATCATATAATAGTACTTCCTATTTTGGTTAAAATTACATACATTACATGTTGTGATCATGATATGCCTTTTAGCTTAACTTGTGAATTTATTGCATCAATTGTGTCTTTCATCAAATTTATTCCATTCTAACCAAGTCTATTAATATTTATTTTAGATAATTTTGGTCGCTTAACCTCATAACCATTTCAATGAGAAGTTTCATGACATTGCACTCCATAGGTAGTACTGATTCAAGAGCATAGACAATCTAGAAGGGAGTGAAATGAGTAGCACACTTGTAATGTGTTTTGTATGCCCAAAGAATCATAATAATGCAATATTCATAATCATCTCTTTACACATTACATATCATGGTTAACATTTTCCCCAATACCTTATTAGATGCTTCAATTTATCTATTTTCTTGAGGGTGATAAGTCGTTCTCTTGTGGTTCAAGATCAAAAAATCCTTAGTGAGAGTCTTGATAGTATTATTGAGTAAATGTGTTCCTCTATCACTAACAAACTTGATCAGGCATTTGAATATTGTAATAATTTTAGATATGGATTTGACATACCATAGAAAGAGCCAACTTGTATGATCACAAATAAAATGATATTAGAGCATGAAAACATCTAGTAACCCTCTACTAGGGTGAACAAATATAAATTAAAAGAAGGAATGAAAACAAGAAAATAATAAGTATTACCATATGATCTATTTTCTTATGAAATTATTAAAGTAAGACAATGCTCAAAATATTAAATAAAGTGTCTTTGGAAATGTTGATCTCCTTGATTGAGTGATTTCTCTCCTTGTTCACCTTGAGTGTTGTGGCTTTATTGTGGCTTGGAAATTAATATAAGAAAATTATCTTGCAAGAAGATATAAGAATAGTGAATCTTTTAAGGTTATTTTGGATTAAAAAGCTTTCAAGTATTAGATTTAGATAAATTTTGGCATAGTAAGATTAGGATTAATAAGCTTGTCTAAATTAGAGGAAGAGCCTCTAATTTACAGACTTTTGAAATGTATGTGAACCATTCATATTGAGATAAAGATCAAGGGTCAAAATGTCTCCTACATCCTTCATGATGAGGAACATGGAAAATGTAATAAGAGGATAGGATTCTGTAATAAGATGTAAGATTTATAAGGTGTAAGATTTGTAAGGTGTAATCTTTGTAAGAAGAGGTAGGCCTTGCCATGTGTTTTGAATATTAAATATCCAAGTTGTTTGGATGATGAGGATAAGTAGAAATATTGATTTTTCTATGTCTATAATATGTGCATTCCATGTAACAGCATTTTAAGAAGAAGATTAGATAAGTAATTACTCTTAATTACCTAATGTAAAGTGATGTGATAATAGAAGAATTTGGTTAATTGATTGAATGGTTATTTTCAGATAAGGCCCTGAGTTCAGGTACTTTTTAGCAAATTGAATGATCTAATGTAGTGCATTACCTCAATTAGGCATGCACTAATGTGTCACAAAATGCATACATCAAAATTCTAGGGGAATTAGGTTGACTTTAATGATTTATGGATAAATTTTCATTTGATTATGAAAATCCACTTCAATCATAATTTAGACATAGAAGTGATGAAAATGAAATGTCTATATTTCTCCCCTCTTTGAGAAGGCATTGAAAGACACAAGGTGAAGTAACATATTTTCAAATAAATGAAAATGTCATTAAAGGAAAAGAATAAGATGAAGATAAAATAATTATTTTAGAATGAATTCAAGTTGATGCCCTAGAGGATGATTGATAAACGCTAGATTCCCCCTCAAGGGATCATATAAAAATATAATTCATAAATGAAAAGGTCAAGAAATAGATAATAGGAGATTAAATTATGGACAAAACAAATTCCCTTCACTATAATGCTTGCATGGCTCGATGTATAAAAATGAATAAGAGAATGATGTTCCCCAAGAAGGGTGAAATCAAAGAAGGATGCATTCCAAAATAAGCTACACACTTTGAGTTTCCCCAAATAGGAGAAAAGTGGTGATCTTGGATTAATGATTAACACCAATAAGTGTAAAAATAATGTCTTATGCCCTAAAAAGAGCAAAAAAAAGATTGGTTGTTCCCCAAAATGGTAGATTTGTGATACGAATATGGGAAGGTAGAAAACTAATAGGAGAAAGTGAGAATGTGTGCAAATGTTTATATTGAATTTTCATGATAGAATAAGTCTAAATAAAACTAAGTGCAGAAGGAAGGCCAAATGTGATGATAGATAAAGTTGAATAAGAAGATAAATATTGAAGAATGATGTAAGTGTGCTAAAGAAAAATTTAATAAAGGATAGTGACTCGTGGTATGTGCTCATTGATTGATATGTATCATGAATAACACATATTAGTTAGAATGGTTAATGATTTAAAATTTATTTTAGTGAACAAGGAGATGTATTACCACGACACTTCCATATGGGACCTCTTGTTCATAATTTTTGATAAAGCACCTAATAATATGCACCAATGCTTTAAAACACCATGATTTCCTAGCCATAATGTGCATAAAGACTGACCCTTGATCTAATACACAATTGATAATAATGTACCAATGATAAAAATCATGATGATAATGCTGATGAATGCCAATGTATGGACTCAAGTACCACATAACATGAAACACCTTGATGTTGATCCTGCTAACATAATGCGCTGAGTTAAGGAAAAAATATAAAAAGGAAACACACACACACAAACATGAAAATAAAATCAACATAAATAATCCTATTGTTTAACCAAGTCCAAATCCATGTGTGAAGGCTCAACGAAAATGATAAATAGATGGTTCCCCGAAGAAAGGATACATGCAATGGAAGGACACATCACAAAGCAGCTAAAATAATTGGAACTACTAATAAGTCTACCCTAGTAGGGTAAATCTAGCCAGGATACATACCAATGGTTGATAAAATTAGCGGATTAATAAAACTCAAGGATAATGACTAGATTTAGGACAAGACAAGTGTTTTATTTTTTTTGGCTCTATATTTCTTATGGAGATTATAAGCCTATTTTTAGTTTTTTAGTATTTTTGAAACATTTGAATGTTTTTGGGTGTTTGGAATATCAATTCAATGGAGGAGCATAATAAAACTCTAATGACCTAGAAGTGCCCCTAAGAAAGGAAATAATCAAGGAATAGATGGGGGTAGAGTTAAATTAAGACTAACAATCTTGAGTTGACATTGGGATGAATAGTAGAAAGATGGTGTAATTATTCCACATTCGATAATATTAGGGACTACTGAAGGATAAGCTAGGGTAAATAAGAGCCTAAAATAAGGCTAATGCACCACAAAGGGTATGGAACTTACTCAGAGGAGAGGTTTCTTCATGAGGAGGCTACATCTTCTTAAATTTTGTGAGGGCATAAGCAAAATGATAACATCTATCACTACGAGCTGAGTTTTATAATGTGGGTGTCTATAAAGGTTTTTAGAGCCTTTTTAGAAAAAGGCCATCATTGCTACAAGCTGAGTTTTATGGGATTTGGCTATGTGGAGACCTACAAATATTTTCTTTGAAGGTTTCACAGATCCTATTTTGTAAAAAATTATTAGCGTGGTGAGTGATGGGGGATGAACTATGCCTAAATCAAGAGTTATAGATCTAGTCTTGGCAAAAGTTGGCTATGTATGCATCCTCAATCCTAGTACCTTTGTATTAGTGGTCTATGGGTTTCAGTAAGTGGGACTTGGCTAGCACAAAGCTATGTGACCTAGGATATTATGTATATAGTTGGAGAATATTGGGTATATTTGATATACATTAAATAAATTACCAACCCTACAAGGACCTAGAAATACAAAAACAAAAAACATTGGATGCATATCATATGACATGGACATACACAATGTGCAATGACATGATAAATAAAAGATATCATGACTACACATAATTAATTTATTAGGATGATAATTTGATTGGGGGGGTTACATGTCCATGTTAAATGGTGAGTGGATGTGACCTTTTCAATTGGAAAAACTGTTCTATGGAATTGATGACATTGTGGGACCCATTCAGTTGGTAGAGTGTATAACATGTCATTGAGGAATAGTGATCATGAGGGTTACTTAATCCATCATCTTGAGAACAAACCTATAACTGGACATGCTATTATGTAGATAGGTATTTAACACACTCGAGAAGGAAACAACTTATATGATCATAAATCAAAAAATATTAGAGCATCAAAACATCTATTAGCCCTCTGCTAAGGTGATCAAATATGAATTGAAATAAGGTATAAAAACAAGAAAATAATAAGTATTAGCTTGTGATTCACCTTCTTACGCATTGATTAAACTAGGATGGCACTAGAAATGTTGAACAAAGGGTCTTTGGGAATGCCGATCTCCTTGATTAAATGACATATCTCATTGTTCACCTTGAGTGTTGTGGCTTAGAAATTGATAGAATAAAATTGGCTTACAAGAAGATTGAAACTTGAAAGGTTATTTTGGCATAATAACCTTTCAAATATTAGATCTAGAGAAATTTTGGCATAGTAAGATTAGGATTAAGAAGATTGTCTAAATTAGAAGAAGAGCCTCCAATTTATAGACTTTTGAAATGGAAGTGAACCATTTATATTGAGATGAGGATCAAGGGTCCAAAATGTCTCCTACATCCTTCATGATGAAGAACATGGGAAATGTAAGAAGATGATATGATTTTGTAAGAATATATAAGCTTTGTAAGATGTAAGCTTTTTAAGGTGTAAGCTTTGTAAGTTGTAAGGTTTGTAATAAGAGTTAGGCCTTGCCATGTGATTTGAATATTAAATTGGCAAGTTTTTAGATGATGAGGATAAATAGGAATAATGATTTGTTTATATTTGTAATATGTGCATTCCATGTAACCTCATTTTAAAAAGAAGATTAGATAATTAATTGCTCTTAATTAACTAATGTAATGTTATGTGAATTTGATGGGATAAGATGTGATAATAGAAGAATTTGATTAATGGATTGAAGGTGCATTTTCAAATAAGGTACCAAGTTCAGGTAATATTTATAAAATTGAATGATTTGATGTAGTTCATTACCTTAATTAGACATGTACTAATGTGTCATAAAATACATACATCAAAATTCTAGGGGAATCAGGTTGATTTTAACGATTTATGGATAAATTTGTGTTTGATTATGTAAATACACTTTGATTGTAGTTTAGATAAATAAGTGGTGGAAATGAAGTGTCTACAATAATGTCTTCATATAATAATTTGACAGCGTCCTTCATACCATAAATTGGAGTTTTGACAACTTCTACCCATTTGGTGAAGTAATATGTTGTTATAATAATGTAATGTGTATGACTTCATTTGATTAGGGGAATTATAAGTATGACAAAATTTATTCCCCATTGTTCAAATGGTTATTACAAGAGCATTGGTACCAAGGTCATATCATCTCTCTAATTTGGCTTTCCCATTTGCTGACACACATCACAATGCTTGGTTACTATGTGTGCATCCTGAAACAAATAACCATAAAACACCACTCTGTAAAAAATTTATAGTAGTGTCTTTTCCTATAAAGTGACCCCCTATAATTCCATGGTGTGCCTCTTGAAGAAGCTGCAGTCTTTCATGCTTTAATGTTACTCTATGAAGCACATCATCTTTCCCCATCTTGTATAGAAATCCATTGATGAAACTATATGGGATAGCTTGAGTGACCATTTTATTTTAATCCCTTTCTATATAAAGAATAGGGAAAGTATCTTGATCTAAAAAAAAATTAGTGTCCTCTAAATCACCTATAAATATAGAATCCCTAAATAAGTGCACATCTGGGGACTCATCCTCTATTTCTTATGAATCTCCATTTTGTATCCTATTTAGATGATGTGGTATAACATTTTATTATCCTAGCCTTATATTGATCTAAAATTTAAACTCTTAAAACAACATGAGTCACCTAGATGCCCATCCTACCAACATTGGCTTATTAACTAGGTATCATAATTCCTGGTGGTCAGTGAAAATTTTATATGGTGTAGCCAATAGATAGTGTTAAAAGATTCACAATGCACATATGATAGATAAATCCTTTATTTATTAGTGGTATAGTTATTTTCAACTATTGATAGCTTTCTATTGGTAAAATGTATATGGTGATCTAATCCACCCTCAGCCAATTGTGCTAAGACAACTCCCACTACAATACTAGATGGATCCACATGAACTAGAATACCTTCTTCCAATTAGGAAATACTGAAATGGGAACTTTTACCTACCTTCGTTTAAGTTCAATAAATGTTTTTTGGAATTATGTTATCCACTCAAATATTTTATCCCTGCACAATGGTTTTTCCATTGGCTAATATATGGTTACATATTCTTTGATAAATTTTTTGTAGTATCTTGTATGACCAAGAAAGATGTGCACTTCTATAGATTTGGTCAAGGGTGACATCCCCACTATTATAATAATCTTAGCTTGGTCCAACAAGGTGCCATCACTACATACAACATGGTTCAAATGAATGCCTAAAGGTGTGAAAAATAATCATTTCTTTAAATTTAGAGCAACACACAGAGCTTGACCCCATTATACATTAGTTACAATTTTGACATATGCTCTTTAAATTGATAAAAGATATCCTAGTCATCCAAATACACTTCTAGGAAATCATGAATGAAGTCTTTGAATATATTTACTACAGCTCTAGAGAAAACTACTGGTGTATTTTTGAACCCAAAAGGCATTACCTTATATGTGAATGATCCCCATTTACTTTCAAGAGTAGTTTTATCTTGGTCCTCTACTACAATTAGAATTTGATGGTACCTACTAAATTCATTTGTAAATGATTACACTTCATGGCCTGCAACTAACTTGAGGACTTCATAAATGAATAGTATTGGAAAATGATCATTGATGCAGGTATTGTTGAGTGCATGGTAGTCTTCATAAACCCATATCTCTCCAATTTTATTTGGTTGTATCACTATTGGACTCACATAGTCTACTTTTCAACTAGATAAATGATTCTAACTTATTGCATTCTATCCAATTCAAACTTTACTTTTATTTGCATATTAAGATTTAGCCTATATAATCATTATTTAATGGGGTGAGTACACTCTTTCAAATCTATGTGAATTTACCTCAATGACATACATACACCTTTTATTCCAAAAAAATTGGTCAGGAAAACATCTTCATAGTCTCATTGCAGGTGCATTTCTTTTGAGATATACCCCTGTCCCCAATAATCTCCTACATTTACAAGCTTAAGAACTAACTTTGTTCGTATGTTTTTCTCAATATTTTTGAGGGGTTTTTTATACACTTTATTTTATTCATTGGGTAAAGTATCTCATAGAGTGTAATATCATTCCCTTTCTAAAATATTTATATTACACGGTCTATCTTCCTCCACATGCTATACACTTTGGGATAGTGTTGGTTTAGCTTCCCTTCCTAGTTCAAAGAAGCCTTCCATATCTAAATATTCATCATTATTTATACATTCCATTAGGCCATCTATTATTATATTACAAGGCTTGATAAAAGATTATTATTTTTGACTTTCCTTTTAATTATAAATCACAAATTCAAATCATTTCTTGCTTCTTATTGTGATGATGACTTTTTTGTAGCTCCCAAATCTTCTGCTTGTCCACAACATAGAAAGATTTTAAGTTTATACAATGTATTTTGCACCAAAGGGTTGTAATATTCAAAAACAATGGTTTGAAATAAATATTATTATAGTTTTACCCAATACTTGGTCTCTCATATAGATTCTTGGTGCATATACCATGTTGTTGGTAGTGGCAAGCTAATGTATGGCTAAAAATGTGCACCTGATACTTCATCTCCAGTCCTTGTACAGACCATATATCTACACATTGAAGAATATATATCTTAATAGACTGGCCTTCTTAAAATAAAATTCATTATAATTTCACCATAAGTGTTAATTAAAACCACATGCATAAAATTTCACATGCCTCTTCCTAATATATCTCTAAATATTTATGTATTTCCCACCAAATCATAGTAGTACCTTTCAGTGCATAGATCAATGTATTGGCTCTTTGATCCACCTCTATAACATGGTACTCTAACCTTGACATGAATGGATTAAGGTTTTATATCACAAAGTATTGAGTTAATTGATGTTTGGTGTTGAACACCTATAGTTCATGATCTCCTCTTACCTAGTTTAACATGTGAGTGTTTGAATCACCACTTAAAGAAGATGTTGTTTCTAAAGGTAAAAAATAATCTAGAGTTAGCTTGATATAATCCATCATTGTTACACCTGTACTATATAGGCCATCCACTTTCGACCTAGTAGGAAATTACATTTATGGAGAGGTATAACCTTCGAGATGAAATTGTGGTACTAGTGAATTTGTTATTACCAACTTGTAAGATGGTTTCTTTGTGGTATGTGACTATTCTATGTGTAGGTTTAAAAATTTATAATTTGTAGCTCTCAATGAATTCCTATGTGTATATGTGTTGATTTTAAAACAACTATTATCACCATATGCATATGGTGACTCTTAATCCTTTGGAAATTATGTATGGCTTCTATTTTACTTACTATGTTAATAGTCATTTGACAATCATAAACCCATTTATTACCAATTAACATAGGGTAATGGGTCTTGATAGTCTTCATATGAATGACTTTAAATTCATCATGTAGACTTATCTCAACCACTATAATCTCCACATCCTCAAGGTGGCCAATTAGTTTTACTCACTTGTAATCTATGAGGCTAAGAATGATAGGATTGTAACTTAAGTGTGTCTTACCAATAGCTTCTCAATGTGATCTCAGGATCATATTTATACTACTCTTAAAATCAAATACAATGATAGGAATTTAAAATAATGTACAAGCTCAATATCCATGCAAGAGTCAACATCTTAAGGATTATTAGTTTTCACATACCAAACAACCTCATTTGTATGTCATTTCCCTCATTATACATACTCCAACAAATTATGCAAGAGGTTAGTTATAGTTTATGATATATCCTCATTATGGACTATATAAAGTAACTTTAGTAAGTCTTTAAAAGTTGTTAAAACTCCTTAATGTATTATGTGCACAATCTATCCATACATTGGTGCATCAATGACTGTGGTATCTCCTTCTAAAATATTTAGTTGTTATATATTTTGTATAACTTGAGCTACTTGATACATCAAAGTCTTCTCCCTTATAGGATAAAAATATCGATCAAGTTGATCTTTTCTAATTCCTTAATCTACTTGTATCTCCAAAGGAGGCAATCCTTATTTTACATGTTATTGTCTAGTAACTACCTGGATGAATGCATTATCCTTAGTTTGAACATTGTTTAAGATTATATTGTGCATTAGCTTTTCCTTCCTTTTCTTCTTGAGCACTAGACAATTGTTTGTTTTATGTTGGCCTTCAATTATATAGCATACGTAGTAGGTCTATCTCTACAGGTTGATAGGGTAATTCTTCACATAATGATTGTATTCTCCACATAAATAACATTGCATATGTGGTTGGCTTTTTAGATTGTCATTGTTACATCATCCTTGATATACTCTTCGATATCCTCCCCTATAACCTCTGCTATAGACACCTCTACTTTATTGGTATCCCCATCCTTGTGATTATTATCTTACATATCCTCCTTGATGGGTTTATTGCACATCATACCCTCCATATTGGTGTCGAGGTGAACTTAGAGCCTCATTAGATTGATGCGGAATCACATTATTTTAGGAAGACTGATATTAGTTTTGTGGAGAAGATGGCATCCTGCCAACTAGACCCTAGGGTTGGTATTGCAGTGATGAAGGTATCTAATGGGGACTACATTGTGTCATACTTGCCATGTCCACATCTGGGCTTGGGATGTCCTACTTCATAGTTGGTAACTATTGCATAGAAACTTCAAAGACATTATTTCTAATATCTTATTTTAGATTTTTTAGAGCTCTACATCTCCTCTCATCATGGTTGTAATATGTTATTTTAGATCTTAAATACATTATTTCTCTACAAACCTTCTTGAAATGCCATGTCTTTTTGCAATTCTAAAATTTATTAAATGATATCTTCAACGTGTTCAACTTATCATTAGGCTTCTAGTGTTTGTACCCATTATTTCATTTATCTAATTATTACTTTTGGCCTTACATAGTCAAGGCATTGTTAGTATGATGAATTTACACATACATTTACCTCAATTCCTATAGTAATAATTTTTCCACTACACTTTATAATTTTAAATTTGATGTAGTCTTCGTGATAGCCATCACCAAATTATCATGAGTCTAGAAAAGATCACAATAACATGATGCACCTTTCTTCATCATCAATCCGTAAATGTCAATTGACTTATGATAGTATTAAATGCATTCAGGTACTCTACAATTGAATCACTATCATTCATTCATAGTGAGTATAACTTATCTGACAAGGAAAGGTTGTTTACTAGAATCTTATCTCAGTAAAATGTACACAACTTGTCCCATAAAATATCTACATTATTTTAAGTCGATGTATTTAGAAAAATTGAATCTGGCATACATAGTGATTATCATTCATTAATAGTGATTAGAACTTGTTTCACAAGTAAAGTTTGTTTACTAACATCTTACTTGGTACAATGTGCCTAATTTTTCTGATAAAAGGTCCACAATATTTTTAGTTGATACATTTAAAAAAATTGAATATGACATACATAGTCTAGTAGAGCTTTGCACTTTCCTATCGAATTTTTTCCACTCTTCTAGTTTCATTTTGGTGGGTTTAATGTTTGCTATGGTAATCCACAGATTTATATCCACTAAGATGTCTACCATCTTGACCTTATAAACTTTAAAGTTCTAACCATTGAGGTTTTCAATTTCCCCTTTAGTGCTTTCAATCATTTTCTTTGCACAATCGTCTCCCACCAAACTCCCATTACACAACTATTTCTCGTAAGATATCCTAACAACTAAAAATTTAACAACCAAGATCTAATACCAAATGATGAGAATAGACTCTTCTCTGATCAACAAACATAGAGGAGAGTTTTGATAATGTGAATCTTACATAGAAAGAGAGAATGACAAGCAAAAAATAAATTTCACCTAATAAAATCCTTTCATGTGAAAAACCCAACACAACAACCTACTTGAAATATAACATAAAATCGATGTCTTTCAATGCTGAGATCAAGTTACAAGGTTATCTAACCTTTATATAACACTTTACTATATACTATGATGGACACAAATGATTGTGTGTATTTATATTTCAAAAACCTTTGTTACACATATTCTATGTAAATCTAATCTCACTATTACTTAGATGAAGAATGTTTCATAACAAACATTTCACTTGCAATGTTTATAATACAAAAGTATATGTATGCACCAACTATTGTGCTAAGTGAACAATGTGTAACACTGCCTAACATATCCATGTTAGAGCATCACTAAGATGTTGCTAAAAATTTCTTAGTATGATAGATATAATTAGACAAGTGTTTCAAACCCTTCAAATAACCTTTCATTGCTTTGTATGTTACACAACTCCTTGCAATGTCTTACTAAAACACAACCATGGAGCATCATTTTTTAATCTTCTAGAGTGGGAATAATATTACATAAGATGCCCTACACAGTTGTTCTAACATCCTCATAGCTACCAACCTTGAGAAAATTTTCAATACAATCTCCACTCAAGACTATGTAACCATCCTAGCTTGCAAAATCAACTTGCTCAATGTCCTATGCAACCAAGCTCTTGCACCAAACACCTTGCATAACACCAAACATGCACACAATTACTATTACATAGATTCATCCATTAAGGTTGAGACATTTTTCAACAACCACTTGAAAGATCATCACAAGAATGAGTGGGGTTATACCAAATTCAACATGAATGATGTCTTGAGGGATTGATCTTCTAATATGGAGATGCTTGCATAATATTGAGGTAAGTACTTTTTTAATTCAACTTTGATCGACTTTCCTCATGTAAGGTCCCCATGTTTTAGCGCCTTATAAAATAATAAGCATAACAAATAAGTAATAAAGACAAATCTTTGTTTTAGCATTTGGAGGAACCTAATGATATGCTGAGACGTTTAGGGTTCCGAGTTTATCGATTACTTGGCAGATAGAGGATTTTTCTTTTAAAGCACCGATATCAGACTAACGAGCTACAGTTTCAGCTTAAATTAATGCCAGGAGACAATGAAAGTAATTGAGGAGCAAGTTCAATCCATGCAGGACCACGGAGATCCTGTAACTGTGAACAGTGAATGATTTTCGTCACCTAGGAAGCTGGTGCAAGCTTTCAACTTAAGGAGATAACACTATTGGGGTCCTTACTCAGATGTATCACTGTTGAAGCTGATGCCTCCAACTCCACTTCTAAACAATTATGGTTCACAATGTTACAATTCGGAGCATCGCTTTTCGACATAGGAAATGCCACCTTAGCATTTCCACGTCAAGCTTTCCCTGGTTACTCCGCAAAACGATTTTCAGTTAGAAAGCTCATTATCGACTACTTAAGTAATATTCCTTCCTAGTTATGGTGCACGCGCCTCCATTTTATTTTCTTTCATTTACAATGTTGTGTTGGCTGCTTTAAATTCGATGCTTTCAAAATAAAACTGCTTCATCCTTACCTATACCTATACGAGGAACAAAATTGTCACAAAAAATAAGAAATAGTATAACTATACCATTCCTTTGCAATTTCTGGGCAATTATCTTGGCAGTGTGCTCTTACCTTATAATAGACACTAAGTAGACCTTTTTGTAATGCCTGTATGGTGCTGGGTTCGTGTATTGTTTGCAGTACATTTGGCGGTGGTCTTTGCAATGGTTTTGAGAAATGTGTTGGGTGCAATATTTAAGCAAGTGCCTCCCTTTGCATTGGTTTTTACATTGTTTCCCAGAAATTTCCTTAGCATTATTTCTAACACTACATAAGGAACTTTTAAAGCAATACATAGTCATTACTTCTACCGTTGCTTTAAGAGTTGTGTTGACATAGTTTCTGGCATTGTTGTTCGTTTTCTTTAAAGGTGTAGTTTCTGGCACTGTTATCACCAATGTAGGAGCGTGCTTTTTGCATTGGTTTCCTTTAGTGACTATTTTGTTTTTGCACCATTATGTTGCGACCTGATTGGTGCCTATCTCACTATATGCTTTGTTGCTAGTTCTGGGCGATCCTATTCAGAGTTTTCTTAGACTGCATTTATTTCCATGGTAACTTGCTTTTTATCTTGATCTTATTACATTTAAGAATATTTTATCACCCAGTTTAAAAGAAATAAACACAAAAGTTTATTAAAAGATCCATTTTGTTTCTTGATTGGCGGTGCAACAACAATACAGTTGGTTTGGGAATACCTTTTTTTTTAAAAATGTTTCAAACATGAAAATCTCTGCGGTTGTATTTTAATCAGAGTTGAATTGTGAATCAAAACCATTTATGGTCTTGTCTCTTTCTGAGTTCGAAATAATGATGAAAGAGATATGTCTATTTTTCCTTTGAAGTCAGTTACCCTTCCTGTGTAAGGTTTTAATTTCAAACATAACCCTTCCAAAGATATTATTCATTGCCAGTATGTCTACTTTTCTGCAAAATTAGCCCCTCTCCATTCTGCTGATGTTTGCACACAATGTCTCCTTCGACTCTTTCATAATCCACCATCCTCCTAGATGGATCTTATATGTTTTCTGCGTGGTCTTCTGCAACATTTATGTCATATGTTTCTTAACTACCTGGGTATCAATACCAAAACCAGAAAATTGGAACTTTACCTTATTGAATTTCCCAGTTGCATATGGACACGTAGGTATTTTAAACCAAATGTCCAGCGGGCTGTAGTCTAGTGGAAATGCCAAACAGTTGCCCTGATAGTGACTCAGGTTCATACTTAATGGTTTCTGAGCTTGATGGTGCACTCCCAATGGTGAAACTGTATTTGGATGATGGTAGGTGAGTGTTACAACATATATAACCAAAAACAATGTCTTGTTAGACCTATTAATTACAAGACCGGTTGGACTAGCAAATGTGTTTTGAATGTTTTGAAACTAGCGTTCACTAAATCCCAAGGTTTTTGAATTTATTCCTTGTTGTATACCTTTGCTGTTGTCATGAGTCTGTCGTCGCATTCGCAGTATTTAATTTATTCCTTGCGGTATTCCTTTGTTGTTGTTAGGTTCAGCCCCTCTCGAATTCATCAGATGCATTGTTCAGATTTCTGAATTATCCATCTCGGTAGCGTGAATTTGGAAAAAAAATAAATGGAGGACATTGTAAGACAGTTTAAGCACTTTGGCAAACAAGATAACTCTATCTTAAAAAGATTTTTTCATTTCCAGCACTTTGACAAACAAGACAACTCTGTTTTAAGATGATTTTTTAAGCAAAACACTTAGTAACACCAGTTTATTCCCTTAAATATTTAGCCATAGACATTGAAATGTTATAAATGAATTGATTAACTCAACTTGGAGACAAATAGCCAAAAGATTACTTAATGCAGGCTAAACTTTTATGCTAAATCTTAATGTGGTTGAACAAGTTATTTTATTCATAAGTCTATGCATTTGTCATAATATTTGCCTTGTGCAATTATATTTGTCCAGCACTGATCTATATATTCTTTTTGTATAGGTTATTTTTAGTGTGATCTTCAGAGGCTTCTACAATTGCTCATTGTTGTGTTTCCAATCTTGGACTTAATTCTAAAGATAAAGCATTCAAGAGCTTGGAAGTTGTGTCTCATTTTCACGTGATTTGATTAATTTCAATATAATAAAAACCAAATTTTGTTTGAATACTAATATTGAAATGTAAGAAAGTACAAAAGTTATTAGAATATGTAATTAGTAATATCTAACAACTTGAAAACATTGTTTTGTTTTAGAAGCCTATGCTTCATAACCTTGTCATTTCAGACAATGTTCCAAGAGTTAATACTCAATCCCATAAGGACTTGGTGCCTGGCATCCTTATTTAATTTGAAAACATTTGTCACAATCTAAAAACATAATCAAGGTTTTTGGAGAAAGATACTAAGAACCAAGAAAACTTACGACATCTTAAGCACCTCCATACAGTTATACACTCCATGTTTTTGGGAACGAAAACAATAGACATAACATTTTTGGTTAACAATAGTAAAATGCATTCATTATATCTTGGCTCTAAAAACCTCGATCACCTTTCAAAAAAATTTACACACACCAATGTGTGTGTGTGTGTGTGATATAAATTTTTGGATCTCAATTAAATTATATCACAAAAAATTATGAAAGATAGTAATTAAATTAAATTAGATGTAAAATAATAAAATTTAATTTAATTATTATTTTAATTATAACATAATAATTGATTAAAATATGGTTTAAATAAGTATCTTGACTTATATAGATTTTGAAATTTTTGGTCACAAGTTGTAGTCATATAAAATGTCATTTTAATGAAATTAGTGTCATTTGAGATCATCCTATCCTTAGCTTATCCCTAGACCTTTCGTACAGCCTCTTTTGATTATTTTCCAACTTTTATGCATGTCTAGCTTATGCCCAAATATACCAAGATCTGCATTGAGCCATCACCTAGGAATCCCTGATCCTTTTTCACATGTGCCAGCCACTTGGACAATAGTGTAGATCCATTAGTCTATAAAATAGTGCACTATTTGCAAAGGGTGGAGTGTTATTGAACTTTATCTTCCCTTGACCCTAACGGATAACTTTCCACTTATTGAATCATCATAGGGTTACCCTAGACTCATTTCATGTCTCAAAAAGTATCAGAATACTATATAAAGACGGGTCTCATTCATTTATCAAGTAGATAGAAATTTTCATGAAAAAGCTTAGAAAAGGTTGTGCAAATTAATTTTATTGATCCCTATTTACCCCTATTTCTACATACATCTATTTACAACAGTCCAGAACTCACTTTTACTTAGTTTTTTTTTGTCTCAATTCACCCTCAAAGAATTAAAATTAACATTTACACTTAGGCGTACTAACATCACTCTCACTTGAAATAGCACTTAAATTAAGAGAAAAACATTGGTCTTGATTCCCTTTTATGGTATCGATATGCAAGAAATGTTCAACACATGGGGTGTTGAGGTCATGCATAGCCTACCCTACTAACGTCACTCTCCTTCCACTTGTGTTTATCAAAACCCTAGAAAACATGGAAGCTTAGAGTTGCATAGTAAAATCAGTCAAAGTGCAGAATATGTGAAGATCCAAGTCTCTGTCACTTAGATACATGTTTTCCAAAATAGAGTGAAGGCCTACCCAGAATTTCACTACTTGACCTGCACAGGGTCATTAACAATCCATATAAGGTATATATCATAGTAAGTTATTGGTAAATAACGATACACTATTATCTGAAGAAGGTTCTAACACTTGTTTTCTGTTGACAACACTTGGCCCTACTCTTGAATCACTTCCTAGCCCACCATTTGTCCATCTCAATCATATTTTCTAGCTAAGTATACCTTTTCTTATTCATTTATATTTGTAGAATATTTAAATAAATCAATTATTATGAAATTTAGTGGTTATTGATACTATAATATTTTATTCCCTGATTTATTACTCATCTCTTCATCAACCTAGGGTTACATTCTATAATCCTAAAAAATATAAATCATTTGGTGAACCCAACTTTCCTCAGACATATTAATCAAAACCCTAGTGCGCCATCAAGGTTTCCCTTCTTATTTCTAAAATTTAATTAGCCTTTAGATCCTTATCATCTTTTTTTCACCCTTTTCATCATGATCATCATGAAGGAAACCATTTTCTACTTTTTAGTACAAATTCTTATGGTTTTTCTTGCATGTTTATTACTTGATATTTATATAATGATGCACATGTATTCCACGCCTCTGATGAATCATGTTAGAACTCAATATATTTCATACATTGGTCCACCTCATCTTGATCCCCCTTCTATAGAGAGCATTGTTGCATGTCCAACTTTGAGTTACCTCTAGTTACTACTCTACAATAGAGAGCTCAGTTGAATCCTTTTGTTCCTCCTCCACATAGACCCATTGACTACCTTTTTTCCTCCTTAATACAATATAATGGGACCTAGGGATCAGCATAAAGCATATGATATTATTGATCAGTGGAAAAATAAACTAACCAAGATTTTTATATTACAATTGCTTCAAAAAGCAATCATCTTCAAAGATATTCTTTTTCAAACACTCAATCATACATCTTTGCCTTGTGATATAAATCTAACTTATTTTGCATATGTCATGAACATTATAAATGACATTAAGGATGTTATATATTTTGGAAATGAGTATTTTCCATCATAAATAGTTATCAATTAGAATCTACCACTCTTCATTCAAGCATAAATTAAAACCACCACTATTAAACATGTTTTAATTGATAGTGGTTTAGGTCTTAACATATGTAACCTCACATTTATATAGACTATAGGGGTTGATATAGCATCTATATGAAAATTTGAGGTTTTGATGACATTCCCTAATAGACATTAGGTTCTATTACTTTGAATATCATAGTTAGACCAAAAACCCTATCCACATAGTTTCAAGTGATGCCTAACCATTTTTATTAAAATTTATTTCTCTAGAGACATTGGATACATGCCATGGAGGCAATACCCTCTATCTTGCACAAATATGGCAAGTTTTTACATGATGGATACTTATACATTTGTCTAGCTGATAACTAACCATTTAACTATTGAAAATTCATTAAGCCTACTACCTCAAGTATATCTTTAGATAGAAACCTCATGTTATCATAAAGTCCCCACCTCATATCATTGCATACATATAAGGTCAAGGAATCTAGCACCACTATTCATATACATGTTCCAGATCCTCCTATATCAAAAATATCTTCAACCATTATGGAGAATGACCCTCCTATGGAAAATTTATCCCCACCCATGGTAGATGATGATATTCTCACAACACAGTTACCATTACTTGTAAACTCAGAGCAAATATACATCATAAACTCATATAAAAATTTGTAGGCCAGCATAAAGGATAATACAACATTGATAATTATTTATGTTGTTTGAGATTCACTTTATTAGGCCCTAGAGAGTGACAAAGATGGTTTTGAGGCACTCATATGATTCCCACACAAGCATCACCACCATCTCATAATACCAAAAATATAGGCCTAGACACTCACTTGTAATTAGAGGCAAATTATTCTATACACTTAGTACATATAGTTACATCTATGGATATTAAGCTATTTATCTAGATTCAATCATGCAGTACATATGATAGACCAGAAATGATCTTACATATATTTCTTGATAGAGTATTGATGGAATTACCCATAGTTTACCATAAATCCATTACTATATTATCATAATAGGATGATAGACCCTTTCATCTTTTTCACAATATTACTAGATATGATATAGATACATGCTCAACATTACAGTATAAATTGAATAAACTCAAATCTAAGAGAACTATCCATATTACACAACATATGCATTCATTAGTATAGGCACCATGATAGACTCTTCACTAACCTAGACATTCAAGGAATGAACCATTGACTATTTGGGCTTTCATCAAGGACCAATACATCCCTAATGTTGTTATAGATGAGGATTACAATCCCAAAACTTGTATATTGGAATTAGTATAGTACATAGGTCATTAGGAGACTGAGCTACACCATGTTATTTATTTTTAGGACTCCTTAGGACATATCACACTACTAATTACATGTGGCCCTAATGTGGTCTATACACTACCTTTTGTAATATATGGTTATTGGAAATGAATGTCACAATTGATCAAATAAATATATGTTGTACATTTAGTTATGAGGGACACATAATTCACATTTTACATGATGGCATAGATGAAAATCAATATTTTATATCAATATCTAATTGTCCAATGTGGTCTACCCTATGACTACACAAGAGTTTTAATACATAGTAGAGCAACATGTTATTCAAATGCATAAAATTTAGACTAATGACAAGGATAAGGTTATACTTATGTCAACATAATGGTATGGTGATCATAATGATGATGATTTATTCAATTTTGGGTAGATTCAGTATCTAACATTAGTTGATCTCTCACTAGATCTACCAGTTGACTATCTACATCATGTGGATGTGATCTTAGGTCTATAAAATCACTACATTTCATTTTTACATAATCTCATTTACTTCCACCATTACTTGTACATAGTTTCATTATTTCAATTTACATGTACATAGTTTCCTTTATCTTTCTTCTTGTACAAAGCATTTTCATGTTGCTTGTGCATAGTTTATACTCAAAAAACATAAAAAATATATATAATATGTCCAAAACTACAAAAAAAATTCAAATATTTATCAAAAAATACAAATTTCAAATTGTATGCATTTCCACGTTTACATTCTTTCTATTTTATAGGTACTACATATGCTATCTATGTTAACAGAGTTAGTTTTATCATACATACATGCTTCATTTTCTCTCTTCAAGTATTCATAGATTAATACAAGAATTTTGTCCTCTACAGAGATCTATATTTATTACTATTTGGCCATTAGGGGCACATACAAATATACACTGATTCAACATTGATATATTAGCCCATTGGGGACATTATACACATAGCTTCCAATTTTCAAGCTTATATATTTCTATACTCCATATCACATATTTAACATTGATTATATATTTATATTGATCATCCTATACTACACAAAATTTCTATCCACTGCTTCTACTATAGACTTAGTTTATGTACATCATTTCTCTTATACATATTTGTGCAACATGATTATGTATACTTTCAATTCTATCTTTACTAGTCTATATTTTATTGTGTATCTTTAATTCTACATCTACTTGAGGGAATTTGAATATGTCATAGTCCTTTCAATACTTTTATTCTTTATAAATGTGCCCATGTCCTTATGTATTCTTCTTGATTGTGTATGTGAATATTTGAACATGTCCTTCCATATGACTCTAAGCCAAAATTACATGCTCTTTTGCATATACAAACATTTTAACATATCCTTGTATGTATTCCTTTTTTTAAACTTAGTGACATGTACCTATGTCTCTTGTATTATGGAACCTTAGCCTACTTTGTGTTCCTCATGTGTTTGTATGTATGATTAAATATATGCGTCAGTGTCATGACACTTATCTCTTATTTTTTTATTTCAAATCTAGTTTGTGATACCATGAGGGACCTCATGCATCTCCCCTTTCTCCTTGGGTGTGTTTATGGGCATCATGTGCCATCCCACTAAGTAGTTTACTTAGATCATATTCATATTTGATGTTCATATACATGCTTACATTTTTATTTCTATCTTGATAACCTTTGTGAATGTTATACGTAACATATATCATACATTGCCAACTAATGCTCAATATATTTTAAATTATAATGTCATGTATACACATTATATTAATTTATCATGCATATATCATATATTTTTAATCTAACACACATGATGCATATTCAACAACTCCCCTCAAAAGAGGGGGCATTCACAGGGGTTTGTCGCATAAATTAGGCCATCATAGTGAGCACCCAAAAATGTAGTTTTTAGCAAGAAAACATAGATTACAGAGCTCGAACCAAAAAAAATATTGAAATAAAGTCATACATAGATCAATCTCATTTTTTCTCAAAAAAAAAAAATCCTAGATAATAACACAATACACTACCAATTGTGCATTGTGCTATAGTACACCTACCGTGCTATTGTCTAATAACCTTTAAAAATTAAAATTTTAGAATTATCGAAAAGCCACATCAATTATAGTCCATATTCTCATACAACAAGCAAACATAGATTACAAAGCTCAAACTCAAAAAAATATAGTGAAATAAAGTCATACATAGATCAATCTCATTTTTTATCAAAAACAACACTTTTAGACAATAACACAATACACTACTAGTTGTGTAGTGTGTTATAGTCCACCTATTATGCTATTATCTAATAGCCTAAAAAATATAAAATTCTAGATTATTAGAAAGGTACATCATGTATAGTCCATATTTTCATGGTCTTTGTCACAAATTATTATATGTGCTTATTATATATTTAGTTTTTACATAGAATTACATAGGTTCACTTAGATTGGGGGCATCATGCATCGAAATATCACTCCCATTTTAGTTTCAAATATCCTAGACATAAATTACTATAATTCAATCAAGCGTCCATATGCATAGATATCAGAATTGGGGTCATGTGCATGATACATTATTTCCATATGTTCCATTTTGCACTAGTTATCTTAGATAGAATGGCAACTCCATGTCATTCTCTATGATGTATAATTTATACACCCTCTGCACTAGAGTTACACCAGATTAATGCCTCATTCCATCTACAATGGTTGGCATGCCTAAGTTCCCAATTGGCCCCTAAGTTGTTTTACATTTCAAAGTTCCTGAGTGGCCTAGAGATATCTTTTGTAGCTTCATGACACCACACATTTTTAGTTTCCAATTCTTCTACTACACATGGGTAGGAAATGATGGATTCATGACCTAATTGAGTTTTTGAGTGACCTACATAAGACGGATGGATAAGTCATCAATCCAATCTCAGTTATTCATAAATTATGATCCACTGAACAAGGGTGGGTAATGATAAATTCAAGTCCAACTTGAGTTATTGAGCCACCCACATATAGGAATTTGGAAAGCCATCAACTCAATCTAAGATATTCATTATTTTATCACCATCTACATGCAAACACATGATTTTACTAGGTTTTTGCATTAGTTCATGTACCCAATGAGGTGTATTCATTCCTTTCCTCTCTCTCTCATCTCTTTACTCATGTTTGTCTTTGATTTTGATATTTATTAAAGACTGATTCATATATGTTTTATTTGTAAGACACATATTAAACCATCATTCATAGACTCAAACCCACATTCATGGAATTCACCTCATAGGTAAGTCTAGGTATGTTTCTCTTTCCTTTATCATACTAATTTTACTTTTCTATATTTTTAGAATAAAGTCGCGGGGGGGAGGGGGGATGTAGTCATACAAAATGTCATTTTAATTCAATGAGTGTCAAAGACCACCATATCCTTATCATATCCCTAAACATATCTTAGGGCCTCTTTTAATCCTTTTCAAGATTTTATGTGTGACTATCTTATGCTCATTTATATCAAGATCCATGTTTATCCATCACCTAGGCATCCCCGATTCTTTTTCACATATGCTAGCCACATGGACAATAGTGTGGCCCCATTAGTCTATAGTTTAGTGTGCTATTGGCAAAGGGAGTAGTGATATTGACTCTTAGATTTCCTTGTTACTAAGAGATATATTTCCACTTTTCAAAGCTTCTTAGGGTTGAACTGGACCAATTTCATGTCCTGACAAGCATCACAACACAATATAAAGACCAATCTCATTCATTTATCAGATAGATGTAAATTATCATAAATAATCTTATAAAGGGTCATGAAAATTAAGGCTATTAATCCCTTTTTACCCCTATTTATGCATACATCCATATACATTATCCCAAATATTAGTTTTACTCAAGTTTCCAAACTTAATTCACAATCAAAGATTTTAAATTGGCATTCATACTCATGTATACTATCATCAATCTCACTTGCACCAGTATTTATATTGGGATACCTACATCAAGCTTGATCCACTTTCAAGGTATTGGTATGTATGTAATGTTTAACACATGGGGTGTTTAAGTCATGTCCAACCTACCCCACTAATTCCACTCTCCCTCCACTTGTGTTCATCAAAACCCTATCAAGCATGGATTATTAGGGTTTCATAGTGAAATCAATCAAAGAGTAGAACAAGTGATGATCTAGGTCTTGATAACACAAATTTAGCCTTCCTAAAATAGAGTAAAGGTATGCCCAAAATTTCACTTCTTCACTTACATATGGTCATTAGTGTTGTATATAAATTCTATAGCACAATACGCTACTAGAAAATAAGGCCATTATATTATTTGAATAGGTTTATGATACAAGTTCTCTACTAATGACATTCAGCTCTAGTTCTACATCACTTCCTAGCTTGTCACTTGTTTGTCTCAATCATATTTATAGCTTCATGCACCTTATCTAATTCATTTATATTTATATAATATTCAAATAAGTCAATTATTGTGCAAATCAATAGTTGTTGATATTGCAGTATTTTATTCCCTAATTTATCACTTAACTCTTTATCAACCTAGGGTTACATTTCATAATCCTAAAAAAGAAAAATCACAAGTTAAAGTAGTTTAAAGTACTAGCTCTTTATTTGGCCCCTCAATATTATAAAATATCAAAGACAACATGCCAAGTAAAAGTGAAATTCTTATAATTAATCCAATAAGATGTAATGTTTATCTACTATGAATATTAGAGCTACAACTAATGCTTAATTCATTATAAAATACAATGACCATTAAATGTTAGATTCTCTTAATATTTCCTTAGATTTTTAAATGCCTTCTATAAATGCTTACATTGATTAGTTATCCTTACTCACTTCCTAAATGTACTAGATATTGTAGTGTACTTGTGGATAATAAATCTCTTAAATTATTAGCATGTAAGCTGAAACACACTAAGTGGAAAAGGCCAATCAAAAAAACCTAAGACCCTAATGAGATCTAAAAGTGGGTGAGAGACCCACCCCTATAAACATATAATCTAAATTTATGGGTAAAATTACAAGAAAGATATAGCGATAGGGGAACAAGAGATAAGAAGGAATGATAGAGGAAAAGAGCGGGAGGTATGATAGAGATGAATAAAAACACAAAAGAATCTACCATTAAATAATAATTTGGATTAATAATTGATAAACACATATGCACCCTATAAAAATATAAAATTATGATCAATAAATGCCCAAGAACTATTTTTAGGTGTCTACATAATGCCTATATTTGATGTGTGTGTGTGTGTGTGTGTGGGCACATACATATGAGATTAAAATAAGTAAAAGGTGGATACAATATTATTCACTCTTGAAACTCATGCAACAACTCCAATGCTCATGTGAAACCTACAAGAATATTTAAACATGATCAATGTTTTTGAGATGTGAGGGTACCAATATATGAGTTATGCTCTCAATTTTTTTTTTGAACCCTATTTTTTACTAAATATATATGTGGATTACCCTATAAAATCCATGTCTTTGAACATGTGCTAAATCTTGTGTGCATTTTTTATGCCAAATTTTAGTGAACAAAAATCAAAACAAAAGTAATAACCTGAGTAATATTAAATAATAAGGTTAATAAATATCCTAAATGTATCCCATAGTGAAAACATGTTTAATCATCTAAAGCTATCTATGAGGAATAAAAGATAGTAATTCCCTTGTTCAGGGGAAAAACATTTTTACTAAATTAGTGGAGCCTAGAGTTATAATGTTTGGAGTGTGGAATAATGGGTGGAATATTGTAATATGTAAAGTGGTTTACATGTGCAATACACCACACTAAATAATAAAATGTGTGAAATTTATATATAATAAGATTTAAACATGGTCAAAGGATAATACCATGTCACACTCACTGGCGAAGTACTACATAAAAATTAAATAAAAAATAAATTCTAAATGATACTTTAAAAACTTCAAAAAAATTTCAAAAAATGTGGATGCACTATGTCTTTGTATAAATAAAACTTGTATATATAAAATAAAATACATGTTCAACCAAACTTAAGTATTTTAGAAAAGAGATTGGAGTGTTTTTGGTCCTCTTTATTCCAAAAAGTGGGGTACACTATTATACTTTGATCTAGTAATACAACAATTAAAGAAACCCTAATTACAATTTTGGAAAGTCTTTCAATAATTGAAGTGGACAAAGTTAGGGTTATGAGATAAGTATAAAATTGTATCAAATATGTATACTGTTTGAGGTTGAAATCAAGTGTAAATATGTCCACAACTTAATTTAGAGATAACTTGGAAAATTTGGAAGAAATTGATAACCTAAAAATATTAACTAGGAATGGGCTAATATACTCCTAATAAATGTGTCTAACATTGAAATAAATTTGAAGGATGTTTTTATCCACTTATATGCTAAAAACAACTCACTCTAGTTTTCATAATTCATTTTGCATCTACCAAAAATCCTCATCCTTTCTTTAAACCCTAATTATGTTTCCCAATGTTGAAAAAACATAAAAAGGGGTGTAGTCATATGGGGTTTGATTCATTCCAACCCTTATCTTCATAAAATTTGGAAACCAAAACTCGATGAATTTTAATAAGAAATTGTGTTAATGTAAAATCTAAACTTTAATTTAATTTTCACTACAAGAAGAAAGACAATACATAAATATGAATACTTTGAATAGAAATCATGTGTAATCTTTTAAATATGCTCTTCCTTATCACTCTATGTCTTTTTCTGAACTCTTGATCTCATTCCATGTTTTTCCTACTTGACCTATATTCACTAATGGACATATGTATTTATAGATGTCTCAAATTCAAATCATGACCCTATTGGCATAGAAGCCAACACTAAACATGTGATAAAGATAACAAAACATGATACAAAGACCAAATAAATGAATGGAAGCATCAAAATCACCTATAATATAGGGGACCATAAGCGTACTAATATACCCCTAGAAAAAACCTAGGAAGAAAAGGGAACACAATGGAACATGGGTAACATGGAAGAAAGAGTAAAAATACAAAGGGAGAAAAATAGGGCCTATAACACATAGAAACATTTGAAAATAAGGTTATAATATAAATATACAATCAACACATGCATAAGTAACCTAAAATGATTGAAAATTACATCTAAAACTATATTCAAACAAAAATTAGGTGTCTGTAGAATGCCCCAATTGGATGTGTATGTGTGTGTATATATCAAAGTGTTTGAACAGTGAAATGTATAAGAGGTAAATAAAACTACACTAAAAATATATATATTCACATAAGGGAAGAAAAAATATAAATATAATAAAATAAAATATATATAAACCTACATAATACTTATGGGGAATGAATGAAAGTACCTTAAAAGACTAATAATTGAAAAAGAGTGTTTAGTAAGCAATTGAGAACATAACAAAATATCAAAAATCATGCATATGTTAGAAGTGCAAAGGATCTATGTTAGTGATTCTTTCTACGGATTATAAATTTAGATTATGGATCAATCTCCCACCAAGATCATATATACATCGTTGGTTGATCGAGTATGACTGTATTTGTGTAATGATTTGAGGAAACCTCATTACTTGGTTTCTTGTCATGTTTAGGGGAAGAAACATGTCAAAGAAGGATGACATGTTATGTAACTAGGGATATGATATTATGATCTATATGAGTTGATGGAAATTTGACCTTAAAAATGTAACCCCATAGGAAATATTGGGTCTAATAGGTAAACGTATGGAATTGATAATATTGGGTAATGAGTCATCCTATGTTGAATTAGTGATTTACCCTTCCATTATTATTAATGGGGGGTTTATATATAGGAAGTGAATATCATTGGGATAGAGTAATTATATAAAAAATATTATGTTTGGTTAGAACCATCTTGTAGGTTTTCCCCCTTAAAGCAACACTCTCACATTGATATACATTGTGGAGTTATTTCTTCCTCTTACCTAGTAAATTGGATATTAGGTCATATTGGACTACATACATATTTTGTGTTATGATATCTATTATATTTAAATACATATTTTTGTTATTAATTAGCATATTTTTATTATTATATTACCATCATAAGGTAACATAATGTGTTGGATGTACATTTTTCAAATTCATTTTTCTTTTTTAAATAAAAATTAGTTTAAATATGTATTAAGATGGTGACCATGTGTTTATCAAGTTGTGGTTGTTAAGTGGTAATTGTGGACTAATATTTTCAGTTCAATATGAGAATGATTTTTCACGAAGTGGTAGTTTTAATATAATCATGTTTAAAAAATAAACTTTGTATATTTTATATAAGTATATAAATTATAGTCTCAATCCACCTAAAAAATTAAGTCTTTTGAATACATACATGTAAAATGTAATGTCAAATTTCAACTGCATAACATTTTACAAATTATTTATTTGATTTTAACTATGTTTCTAACTTAAATGATATGTATCTAATTAATATCAAGAATTTACTAAGAGTAAATAATAAATTTTTGTTTAAATAAATTATATTTAGATGATTTATGTTTTGGTATTTTCAAGCTTATTATTATCCTTTACTATTGGTTACATATTTATCTAGATGATAGGCACTCAAACTTTAAGACTTTGGAGCTTCTTTATTTTAATATTAGTCTATAAATTTTGATAATAAAATAATATAAAAGAAGCAGTATAGTTGAATGTAATCCATAATATCTTTGTTGTTTTTGGTGTGATAAACATTGATTTAAATATGTTGTAAATGCAAAGTATATGTTATAAATTATAATTTTTTATGGTATTTGTTATAAAAAATAATGGTGAATATGATAAGGGTGTTTATGATGGTGACCAAAAAATAAGAATATAAAAATGACAGTGAAAATGATAAGGATAAAGAGGATGAATATGCTAAATAAAGAATGGAAGAGAATAGTGGTGATGATGATAATATCAGGATGAGGATGATGGAGAAAAATATGAATAAAGTAATTATAGTGGAAAATATAAAGATGATGAGGATGGTGAATAAGAGTATGAAAAAAGGTTGAAGATAATGGTTCAGACAATTTATCGCTAAATAATGAAGCTTCAATATTTCTATTTCTTGGTTGCATTCTAAAATAAGGAGGTCATTATCTCTATAAACCCCTAACAACAAGTTTATCTTTGTCAACATGAACCTGGACCAACGTCTACTTATTCAAATAAATAATATAAAATCAAATCAAACAAATCATAAGAAAATTAATGGTTTTGAAGATTTGAAGCTCACTGTGGAAAATTCTATTTACACTTAGATTTTAATGTTTTGGATATATATAGTTTGAATATTGTTATTGTATATCCTTAGTTAAAGACTTGGGAACAACTAATATTAATGTACAAAATAAATCATGAAGTACTAAGACAATATAAATAAGATAACTTTGTAGGATATTACATATGGTGAAGAGAAAATCAAGGTTAATGTAGAGCATGAAGATGGATTCAAAAATTGCTAAGAAGAATATAAGGAAGAGTTATAATAATAACAAGAAGTATATGATGAAAAGAAAAAAAAAGTGGAAAAAAAACATCTTCTTCTCAAGAGACAAATCATGTATCAAAATAAAATGTTTAATAAGCGTAAATAAAAATAAAAGGTTGAAGAGGCGCATATAATAAAAGAAATAGTTGAAGAGGTTAAATCACCAAAAAATAATACCAAGGGTATTGCATTTAGATGTACATTCACATGAGAGTAAATAATCATAGAGGCATTTATCAACACATCAAATCAACATAACCTATGGACATACATGGAATCATAGGATAAACCACTTTAGATATCCATGGAATCAAAAGAGAAACAACTATGGACATACATGAAATAAGATGATAAATCATTATGGATATATAGGGAAGAAAAGGAGGAACAACTATGGTCATGCATGGAATTAGAAGAGCATAAAAAATATGGAGATCTAATTACTTGATTTCTTTTAGGAGAGAAATAAAATTTCAGAATGATTTTATTCAAAATCAGAAACTAATCTTTATTAAAAATAATATACTTATTTATATAATGAAATATGATTAGAATAGTTCCTATGTAATAGGGAGATCAATAATCTAGAATTAACCCAATCTTCTATTTTATGTTATGATTGTAAAACTAGATGAATGAAATCTTACATGATTATAATAACCCCATAATAGATATAGGATACATACATATAATAGTAATTTATTCTAACATTCCCCACTTAATTTATGATAGTATTGAGAGTACAAGAGAGATAATTTATAAATGCCTCAAACTTATCATGTGCAAGTAAACTTGGTTAAGGCATTTAGATGCACATTGATCTTGAGTGGGAAATACTAGATCTCAATGGTGTGTTATTAAACATAGTCACATATGAAATGTACCTAAAATTCAATGTACTTTGTCAACTCATTATATATTTGATTGTAGAAAAGTTTATAAACACCTTTATTCTCTCACTGCAGAATCATAATCTGAGTTTTTGGTACTCCCAATCCTGTAATTATTTAATGTAACCATATCACTTTGTAGATAACTCTTGCTACTGGATGATATTTGGCTTAGTAGAATATTGAGAATTTTTTTGCTTCTTGCACTGCCATGAGATAGGACATGATCCCATAAGTAAGTCAAATCTAGATGTGGATTTCCTATCATTAATTGAACCTACATAATATATGCATGTTTAACTTATAGAGAAGAACTAGTCATTCTCCATGTATTTTAGGCCATACTTTGTAGTACATTGAATGTATTTCAATATCCACTTTTGTACTTTCCAATGAATCATATTCAGATATTACATGAACCTTCTCAGATAGTTGATAACATAACTAATATCTAACCTAGTGTATGTTAAGTAAATGAGAGTCCTAATCAACTGTCAATAGAGAGTGGCATTTACTAGTGGTGATGGATCGTAATGAGACAAATGAAGTCTTATCTCCATATGTATTGTAATATGTTTACAATCCATCATCTAGAATATCTTGAGCATTATTTTGAAATACTTCATTTGAGACCCAAAGATATGGTGCCCCTTTTACCACACTTACAAACCAAGATAGTAGTGTAGTAGCCCAAGATATACTATGTAAAATGTTTGTTTGAGATCATTCTATTTTTCATCAATCATTTTCAATGAATTTAGGATTATGAAAAGATTGATGACATATATCATTACAATTACAATCCCCTCATCTCTCCTCCCTCTCTCCCCCTTGATCTTTGAGGTAAAATTTTGGATCATATAGATTCCTATAGAATATATTTTGAATGAGATGCTCACCAATCTTTATAAACTAGGATCTAGGATCCTGCTTGATACCATAAAAATATTTGATGATTCTACACACCTTTTGTTCAAAACTAGGTGGGACAAAACCTTTCAATTGGTTCATGTTGGTGGGACAAAACATATATGGCACTATTCATTGCACATCCATGATTACAAAGAGGAAATAAAATATCACATGTTCCTTGGACAATATACGATATATCTTCCCCAAGAGATACATTACATTGATAATATGAACAGTAAAAAGTGGTGAACCAATCCTTGCATATGGTCATGTGCCTTATGGAACTAGAATCCATGTACCAAAATTGATTTATATGAGTGATATCCTCAAAAAAATTTATGTATCATAGACATAAACCTCCTCTGAAGAATCATTATCTTTAGCAATGTTCCCATGTTGTTGCTCTAAAGAAGATTTTTGTTTCTAAGTATGTGCAGACTATGGTTTATTATATTATCCTTGTGGAGATTCATAGGGGTTAAGCTTTATATTTCTATAGGAGCCTTGTGAAAATTTATTTTACCAAAAAACTTCATTTCATGGCCTATCTTACGATAGATTTGACAGACCTTGTGGGAGCAGGGTTTGTTCCCATGTTAATTCTACTGATTGTTCTTATTAGGAGAGTATTTGGAAGGATTCATGGGAATTTTATCTTTCTAATGTGATACAAATCCATTTTATTCTTCATATTATTTGATTTTATGCATGGATTCCTCTTGATGCAACATATGAATCAAATTTTTAAAATATGGTTTTATCTTTGATATTTTGAGAGACATCACAAAGATCTTATAGGATGGTGGAAGTGATCTTAGGATGATGGGAAAGCATATAAAATTTCCTCATCTAATGTTTGGGGTGAGATCCATAGTGTTGCAATATGACAAAGTAAACCTTCAACATTTTACCTTGTCTTTAGCTTGAGACAATGAAGCTAACTTTATAGATGCAGGATGGTATTCTGATTCTTGGTTTAATAAACAATAAAAAGTTTGTCCCAAGCATCTTTTTCTATACTACAATTTCATATTTGAAGATACAACTCATTTTATACCCGAGACATAATTATAAACTTTACCTCTTGGTTTGCTTTGTTAAAATTCCACTACTAGTCAATGTCAGAGACATGCCCGATGAATGTGCTATCAACAACTAGCAAAATATCTTCAAATTCCAAGTGAGTTTTCACCTTGGTTTTCCATGCTACATAATTGTCACCACAAATAAGCTATGTGTTTGGCAGAACAAATCTTTGACTATTTATAGTTATATTGAACAAAGTGGATGTGGGAGAAGACTTGGTTCTCATCACTCCAAAAGTTTTCCCTTTCTATATACCATCACCATGATATACCAAACCCATCGATATACAAACCTTCCTATATACTTATTGTTATATGGAACAAGGTCGTCATTTCTATATATTTGGTGTACGTGGAAGAGATGTTAATGTATATGAGAGAAGAGTGGTATGTAGTACTTAGACAATACATGAAAAGTATTTGTCCTATCAATCATACCTTCTTAGAATTAATTCCTTAAACATGAGGGTAACTTACCTATATACTTGTAATTTTCAACTTTTAGGCTTTACATTGAGCATAGTAGCTAATAGGCAATGCAACGAATGTCTAATTAAATTACCTAAACTTTATTTCTTCTCAACAACTTATAAAGACAATGCCATAAATATCATTGTTTTAGATAAGTTACCCTATAGATGTAATAGTTCAATGTATCAACATTACTTATAAGAATAAACCAAAGATATTATTTATACCGAAAACTTTGACATAATATTTTGAAGTTTCTATATTAGTTTTTTTACACGTGAAATTTTAAAAAAATAATTAAATTAAAATTTTTGTGAAAAGTAAAATAATTTTAATAATGAAAATATCTATTATATAATATCTCAAAATGTGATAAATTTTCAAGGTCTTAACTCCTCATGCTTTGCAAGAAATACAATTAATTCGGTTTTTAAGAGCTCATAAAGGTAACGAATGTCATAAAGTTTCAGTAAAAATTTGCCCTGGAGGGAAAAAATTAAAATGGAAAATTTAGAAAATCTGTATCAAATTTATCTAAATGGTTTTCCAATATGGACAATATAGTGATATTTGAAAAAAATTAAAGTCTCTAGACTTACGATCTTTCATAGTTTAAATTAATTGGCTTTCCAGGTAAGTATAAGGCAAATCTTAACTTTGTTTTTAATTTTATTTATTTATTTATTTTTTATTAAATTATAAAATTTAAAGATAATAATTATTCCAGCCCTAAGTTATGATAATTTCTTTAAAAAATAGGCTTAGAAAAGGATTAAGAATATTAGATAAATAGAATGCAATATGTGCATGAGCAAAGAAATGACGATCCAATACTTGTTATAGCGTTCCACTGGGAAGAAACGCTGAATTTTATTCTCCTTTCAAGCTGGATTTTTACTGGATTTTCTGATCCTTAACCTACAAGACTGTTTACTTACCTCTAGATTAGATCTCAAGCTCTGCCAGGCTGCTAATTTTATTTCAACTGCTCCACAAGCAAGCTAGGACGGTGTGGGATGGCTTGGTTCTGATTCTACTTATATATGCAGATTGTAGATGGTAATCAAAATCTTAGTTTTTCCCACAGATTAGAGTGGCACTTCTATTTTTCTTTCATAGACAAAGCTTTACACTTCAGAATGGCGCTTTGAAATTGGGCAGTGTCTTGCTTTGGCTTTCCTTTGTTTTTATTTTAAAAAAAGAGTTTCTCTCCTCTTGGGACAACTTTGGCTTTCCAACGTGGCCTGCAATATTTGGCAACACCTCTTTCCTCGTGTAATGCCTGTCCTCCATGCCAAAGAATGAAGCTCGTCTCTATGGAGTTTACCCGGGAAGAGAATGGAGTGCCGGGGGCTCCTCTCGATTCCTCTGTTCTAATATTTCTTTCCTTCATGTGAATTATTCCCTACTCTCATACAAAATCATTGATGAGTACACGTACATTTAAATTAGTGAGTTTTTTTTGTGTTACGATTAAAGGGCATCCACTAATTATCTAGGGTAATGAGTCCTTTTGACTAAGCAGTCACAATTAAGGGGCATCCATGCCGTCAAAATCACTCAAAGTATGAACCTGTCCTTAACCACTTGACTTTTTGTCCTGTCCTTAACCGCTTGACTTTTTGTATCAAGTACTTAGAAAGATCTGTACCCTGATAGATAGAGATAAACAACCATCATCTTCACCAATTAAACTACAACCCTTTCAATAATTTCAAAATAATTTTATTCTAAAATACAAATAAAATTTCATTACAAATCATATACTTATTTATTTTATACTATGACTCTAAACTTAGATGAATAAAAGCATATGAAATTATAATAACACCACAATAGCTCTAAATTAATTTTATAATAATTTATTCTAACATCTTATTTTTATGAGACAAAATATGTCGAAGAGGCTTGACATACTATATAACTAAAGATATAATATTATGATGTATATGAATTCATAGAAAGGTTGACATATAATATATATTCATTTTAAAATAATGCTCTCACATTAAGATAATTTGTAAAATTATTTCTTCTTCTTTAATAAATTGAGTATTAAAACATTTTAACCAATACACATATTTTATGTTATGATATCTATTATATTTATCCATATTATTGTGATTATTTAACATATTTTATTATTATGTTAATATACATTATAAGTTAATGTATTGTGTTCCATTCATATTTTTCAAATTCATTTTTCATTTGTACATAAAAATTAGTAGAGATGTGTATTAAAATGGTAACCATCTGCTTAATAAATTGTGGTTATTAAATGATGATTTTAGAATGATATTCTTAATTCATCATGAGAATAATTTAGTAGAGATGTGTATTAAGATGGTGACCATATATTTAATAAGTAATGATTGTTCAGTGGTAATTTTAAAATGATATTATTAAATTATTATAAGAATAATTTTGTATCAGGGGCAGCTTTACTAAAATCATGTTTCCCAAATCTATTTTGCAAATTTTAATAAAGTATATAAATTACAATACCAATCCATTTGAAAGATTAAATCTTTTGAATACATTTATGTAAAATATAATTTTACAAACTTTCAATGCCAAAACAATTTCAAGATATAATTTCTTAAAATTTAAGTCTGTTTATAACTTAAATGATATGAACATAATTTAATAAAAATATTTTAAAAGTAAATTTTATATATATATATATATATATATATATAATTTTCAATTTTCTTGTTATTTTCTAATGATTACAAATTATATAATTGATAGGTAGTCAACCTTTAAGACTTTGGAGCTTTTATATTTTAATATTAGTTTATAAATTTTAATATTAAAAGAAATTTAAAGAAAGGGCATAATGTAATGTACGTGGCCAAAATATTTTCATAGTTTTTGGTGTGATAAGTACCAATTTTAATATGATGTAAATGTAAATTTTTTGTTATAAATAAAGGTAATGTAGTGGTTAGTACCTTTAGTAATAGTATTATTGTGAATTTGTAATATTGTTTAAAGGGTTAGTTTTGTAATGAGATAGTGGATGAATAAAATAGTAGATAAAATGAAAAGAAAGGGCAGTGCTTTATTCACAAATAGAAAAACTTTTATCTTTAAAAGAAGCTTTAACTATGTATTTGGGCTACTTATTTGCATAATTTCATGGCATACAAATAAAGATATGTATCGGTCATATCATACACTTGCTTCTATGGTTTAATGAACTAAATAGTCATTACAATCAATAGATTAAATAGTGCTTTATATATATATATATATATATATATATATATATATATATATATATATATATATATATATATATATATATATATATATATATATTTGTTGCATTGATTAGGTGGCCAAACTTTTTTTTTGCATTGCTCTATAAAACATCCATTCTCCAATTGAATAGTTTTACTTATATTGCCCACACTAATTTGTTTATATTAGGCCTTCGTCACTTGTTGTTGTCTTTGTTTATATGAAAGGATTGTATCATACAAATAGATTTGGTATTGGTAGGTGTATCATGCATCGATCTACAAACAATGATATCAAATCTGTTTTATTAAGTACATTATATTCTTATCAAAGTTGACAATATTACTAATTTGAATTGATTGTATTAAATTGGGTGATTTTGACAATGTGGATGTACTTTATTTATGTCTACTTAGCCAACTGAGCTCACTGGGTTAGTTGTTTTCAAGATCAAATTATGAGTATATAGATAATTTAATAAGTCATCAATATTGCTATGTCTTCACATTGAAATAGATGGTATCTAGCGAAAGTATTCTCAATGTTTTATAATTTATCAACTTATTAAAAAATAAATATTTATAAAAAAATAATTTATCAAAGATAAAGATAAACCATAACTTTGAGAAGAAGTCACAATTTACTAATCAACACCTAAACAAATTTAATAAGTTATATCTTTGATTAATATATTATGTATTAGAAATATCTTATATTGTATATAAACTTATATTTTAAATGTAATGTGTAAAAAATATTGTTATTAATTATTTTTAGTGTAACATTTCTTTAATATTTGAAAATGATTTGTACAAATTAAAATTATTTATTTATTTATAAAAATAATTTAATTTAATTATTATTAACTATAAGATAATGATTAGATAAATATTTTTTAAATTAATAATAATTAATAAATAAATAAAAATAAATTTAAAAAGTAATGCTAAAATTTAAAAAATATGAAAAATAAAATAAAATATTCATCTTTAAAATACGTTATAGTCAATGTGGACTGAACAAACCAATATTTATCAATTAAAGTTTATAATAGATTTATATACAAATATATAGTAAAATATTATAATGTAAAGAAATTTTCAACGAATTAAGTTCTGAAGGAGCCTTTTCAAAATCAACGCACCTGACTAGCATACAAAATACATAATTGCAGGCCGTGACAGTGGAAGGTAGTCCTTCATTGTCGATCAGCAATAATTGCAGTCCGTAGAAGGATCAGATATGGCGTACCAACAATTCGATTGTATTTCACAGCAAACGTCAGAGTTATCAGCTTATTAAAAAATATTAAAAAAAAACTATTATGAAACTACTTTGTTATTAATGATATATACAATCAGAATATTATAAAATAACATTTTTGGGAATATTTTACATTTATTTATAAAAAATTTAAAAATGTTACAGATTAATCGTGAAAATAAATATTATTGCATAGGAATGTGCACGTATTTTTAAGTGTGCCTATTTTATGGTTACATAAAATGTATAAAATAATATTTTGTTAAAAAAAACGTGAATATATTATTTTAAATTTAATAAAAAATAATTTAAAAATTTAGAAAATTATAAATTTGTTAAAACCCAACAAGAATATAAAAAATATATTAAAAATAAAATCTAAAAAAAATAATGTGTATACCTATTAATATTGAAATTTATATATTATTATTGCAATCATCTTTACATTTCTCCTCCTTCGCCTCACCAATTTTTTTCTCCACCCTTCTCTCAATAATTTCAAGGAAGCATAAGAATAATGACATATACACATAATATACAATATTTCACTTTGAAAAATCCTTTTGGATTTAAAAACTAGCATAATAAACTTTGTTTATGATTTTAACTTAAAGATTTATAATAATACAACACACACTAAGGTATTGTGGCTTATCATATAACATTTTATTGTATATACATACAACCATGTATATTCACATCATCATCTCCTTGAGATGATCCATGCCTATATAATGATACATTGCTTGTAACACTCATAATAGGGGAATCATATCACATCAACTACTGAGTAAAGTGATAATTACATAATAATCCTCAATAACTCCATGTTATAGCATTATTGAAGATGTTAACCACACACCTCTATTCGATAGATATAATTAAACAAGTTTATAGTAGTGCATCAAGTTTGAATTGCATTATATTACTGCATTGCATAACATTGTACTATGAAACTTGTCAAAACACTATGCACCACTAAATAACCTGCTTGTGCATCACCTTCTAGTACACAACCATATACAACCATTCTTTAAGTCCTATACGACACTATTGTATATAGTCAATGTTAACCCATTATACAAGTTTATTAGTTCCCAATGTACTTTCTACCTTTTGTTAAGATGGAGATATTTTTTGATGGATTTGATCTAATTATTTTTTGGGGCCTTTTTGGTATTTGTTGTGGTAGATTGTGTTTTGTTGCTATAGAACTAATTGTGCTTTAGGCACTAAACACTTTTTCCATTTTTGTTTAGTGGGAGACTTTCAAAGACTTTTCCATGGGAATTTTGGGTTTTGATTTAGTAAGGTTGTTGCCTTGATGTAACTTGGCTAACTTTGGTCCTGTTAGTTTGGTAGACTTGTTCTTTTTTTTAATAATTCCATTTGATTAAAAATAGGGCCGAGGGACTTCATAAACCTTTTTCACTAAAAAAAATGTTGTTGACTCATCTTATGCAATAGTGATGCACACAAAAATTTCACAACACCAATCTTGTGAAAAACCATCTTGCACAGATCCATGCTAAGCATGGAACACATTTAAAACAGTCTCCCACTTGTTGAACAATTTACATAAGGGAGCACAAATCCATACTTTCATTAAATGTGTGCAACCATGCTTGTTGATTTCATTCTAAAAAATAAATTCTCAATACTCACCACCTTATTCAATGAAATTGATTTTTTCCATTTGTGTCCACCTTTTACAAAAATATGTTATTCTCTCTCGCAATCTCACTTACAAAATGGTAGATCATCAATGTGATTTGACTAAGAATGACATGTAGGGTTATTTTCTAGACAAATTCTGCTTTGACTATTGAAATCTATATTCTATGTTTTTTGAGTGAACCTAACAACAAGGCACAACCTTTGGAATCAAACCAAATTCCTTACTCACATGAGTAATTTTTCATGAAGTCAACCTATGTGGTGGTTATTGCGACACTTTCCTACCATTTTATCATCTAAATTACAACTCCACCAAAAAAGTTGAATGCATATGAAATAGCAGATATATGAAAATAAAGATCCTGAGTCCAAATACAAATCTAAAAATCTATACATACCCAACATTGTTATTTTACTATATTTAACCTGATAAATAATTTCATAATAAAAAGTTCTATAGAAATACCTAAATATCATTTTCATTTTTTCCATTCCTCCTCTCCTAAATTAGACATGAATCTCTTCAGTACTCCCACTACATGTGCAATGTCAAGGCTCATTTATACCATTGCATAAATACAGCCTCTCATCACACTTGCATACAAAACCTAGGCCATGTTTTATGAATCCCCTTGTGTCTTAGAACATTCCACAGTAGATAATTTCTAACCAACTGGAAAGGGTGTTCATAGTGGATTTTTATCCTACATTATATAAACCTCTCCAATATCATCTCAACATAATTCATCTTTTATAACCAAAAAATTGTTCACAAGATATCATTTAGTTTCCATGCCCAATATGAAATTTGTGTTGCATTAATATTTCTTATCAAACTATCAAAAAAATGATATTTTACATATTTTATCATTGCCTTGGCATTCCCAATCAACGACATGTTTTCCACATAGATAACTAGTTTGAGAAAGTTATTACCTTCTTATTTTCAATACACACAAGATTAAATTTTCTACCTGTAATCCCAATTATTACCACATAAGTATCAAACTTTTGATTTCAACTTCTTGGTGATTGTTTCAATCCATACAAATACTTCTTCAATATTTAGAAAAAATTTCTATTTTCTTTTTACCTTATAACTTTTAGATGCAACATGTACATTTATGCTTCCATCCCTCCATAAAAAAATAATGTCTTTACATCTATTTGATATATCTCAAGATCAAACTAATCAAAAATATCTAAAATAATATTATTAGAGGTCAACTTTGAAACAAGATAAAAGGTCTCAACAAATTCAAATCCCTTTACCTATGAGAATCCTTTTTTTGCTAGATAAGCCCTACCCTTCTCTAGTTTCCCTTGTGAATTGTAATTTTCCTTGAAAATCTAGTTGTAGTCTATGAGTTCTCTACTAATAGGAAACATTACTAAGCCCCAAGTTTGATTATTTTATAGATTTTATCTCCTCCTTCATGTATTTCTTCCAAGACTTAATCTCATATGATCCAAGAGCTTCCTTTAATATCTTGGGGTATTCATTAATTAGTAATAACATGAATGGCAAAGTAGAATATGTTTGGCTATATTTTAAACATATTGTTATCACTTGTTTTGATCTCCTTATATAATAACTCACATGAACATCCTCTTATTTTTACTTTTCATGTGTCACCTCATACTTGGATTCAGGCCCTCAATCACATTTATTAACTTAAATCTTTTATGCTTCTTTTTGTTGTTGTTCTTGTACAATAATCCTATTCACCTTCCTAATGACTAAATTATGGTTGTATATCAACTTATTTATTTAAAGATTCCATATTTTTTACCATTTGACACCACTCCCATACCAATATAGATGCACTTCATAGACTTAAATTACTTTTTTGTTCTCTTTGATGTTGTATTATGGACATATGATTCACAACCAAATATTCTCAAATATCATAGAGGTGGTTTATTACCACTATAATATTTTTACAATTTTTTTCAACAAGCATTTATGTGGGTGATCTTTTGACAAGATAACAAGTAATAGCCATTGATTTTATGCAATATTTTCTATACAAGTGCACACCAATAAAAATACTATTGGCCTTGTCCATCAGTGTCATGTTCATACATTTTGTAACTTCATTCTACTATAGTGTGTATGGAGTTATCTATTACCTTTGAATTATGCATTGCTTGCAGAATTTATTAGAATCATTTGACCAATATTGACCTCCATTGTCCATGTGAAACACTCTTATCCTTTTCTTTGTCTAATTATAACCAAGGGATTTAAACTATTTAATTTTCTTTGGTAACTCTAATTCATTTTGGAGAAAATATATCAAATTCTTCTTGGAGAAAACATATATGAAAGACACATATAATAGATACCTTCTTAGTGATGGAAAATTCATTGGTAAAAATGCATCACCATGTATAAATTGAAAAATACCATTATTTGAATAGTATTTAAGGGAAATTTCACTTGATTATGCTTTAAATAAGTGCAATGTTCACAGAAATAAAAATTAAAGGGATAATCAACAATTGATTCAGCCATACCTTTAGTTCATAGTGTACGTAGACATTTCTCTCCAATATGGCTCATCTTCTAATGTCAGTGTATTGTCTTTTCTACCATAAGCAATGTGTTTTTTACTGATTTATGTAACACACACCCCAAATGAAACTAGTGTAACACACTTCTAGAACAAAATGAGTGTAACACAACTAATTTTTTTCTTTATTTTAATTAGTAAATCTCATGTCAATAGTTATGGTATATGAGAAGATGACAAATCTTATGAAAAATAATTTAATTATGAAATATAACACTAACCTTGGTTATAATAATTCCCAAAACTATGTTCATAATCAAAAACTAAAATTAATTAACATCATCTCCATAGGAGTATAAGATAGGTTTTATATTATGATATCAACCACCATAAATTATAATTAATGGGTTTTTAGTCATATTTTGATGTACTCATAAGAGAGCAACACACATTCGACATATGGTTAGAGACTCACAAAAAAATCACATTATAAATATGATGTTCTTAATCTGTAGTTATTTAACAACAAGGAAAAACAATTTAGTTATCGATCATAGAGCAGGGAAAGTACATTATTCATCCAAAAAAGACTTCAATATGGAAATAAATAATTAATGGTTATGAAAAAACACCTATATTTAAAATTCACAAGGAATGTTTTTCATATATATCATGAAGCAAGATTAAAACATAGATTATTGACATGTTTGAGAAGGAAATGATGAATTATGCATGCCAACATCCTCTATCTCTAAGAGTCCCCCTCTATTACACCCTTTCCTATATTTTATTCTTCATGCACATAGTGATGAGTTTGGGTAAGTATTTTATGTTATAGATTTGATATCTTTCTTCCAAAAAATTTCACTCTATTGGCATGGTAGTTTGTAGTCCTATATGCATTGCCACACCCCATGTGTTTCTTTCCTTCCTAAATTTTCAAGGCACAATGAACATTCTTTTGCATTTTCCAAAATGCATTACATTTTGATCCAAACAAATATTATTTATTTATTTATTTATTTATTTTTATAAAACCACTTAGTGCATTGGACTCACTCCCTCTATTTAGAATTTCAAGCAAGGGTAAAATATCTAATAGGAATTAATAAGAATCAATATCTAAGCCAAAAATAATGTCTCTTTTTTTAATTTGATTCATGATGGGTGCACCATTACTTGGGTTTTCTAACACTTAAACTGATGGTGGTGGTGGTCTTGGTGGCCTAATCATGACATGGGATTTAATCTAATGTTATCAAGGGGTAAGAGGAAAATGATATCAAGGTTTTATTTTCATGCCAAGGTAAGAGTCCTTCCTTGTGTGTCTAGATCAGGGCTTCAAAGCATCCTTTGAAAATATCTAAGATAAGGACCTACTTCAATAACAAGGTCATGGTTGATGTGGTTCCCCATACCATAATTTCAATGTCCAAAAATTAAAATATATGAAAAGGGAATTCTATCAAAAAGGATAAATCTAAAGTGATTTAAGACAAAATTTAAATTCATGAATGAATCTAGCCTGACAAGTAAGCTCCTTCAACTTCAAATTCTGATGTTCACCATTTATAAAATTAAATCAAGATGGTATTTGAGTAGACACGTGCATTGATAAGCAATGTTTATATTGTCTTGATAAATAATTTTATTCAAGTATTTATTGAATTTTTAATAAAATTAGAATGAGTAATTTTTAGTGATAGATGTTATTCTCTTCCCATTTATCAATAATCAATTTGGTCGAGTACTAAGAGTTGACAAGTTTGAAACATCATATGGAAAGTATGCCATAACTTAGTTAAACATAAGAAGACTCATTAAAAAAACATAGCAACAAAACTACCATAGAAGGCCACTTTATAAAACTGACACAGGGGTTAGAGTTTCTTTGACTTCACACAAAGTGTATGAAGATCAATAAAAGTAAGGACTAGTTCAATATTTTTAGAATGCCTCTAAAAAATAGGAGTGGCATTACAATTTAACCTTGGCTTTAGAAAAAAACATATTTTATGAAATCCATGTTATTCTGATTCACATTAAAATTGAATAGACTTCCTATGAGCACACCTCTTTCCAACACCATCACTTTGCACACCATCTTGTACCCATATCTTCTAAATTAGACCTACACACCAACATCATTCATTTTTATCACAGAAATAAAAATATTAACTAATTCAAGAATGTGCATTGTACTAGGTAGAGTATTGATATTCCAATATTTTAGCTTTAGCTTAACTCTTCCTTTCCCCATGGCCCTATAGGCTGATTTGTCTCCTATATATACATCACCAAATCATAATATTTATATTCCTATAAAAACTTATTATGATGAGTCATATGATAATAGGTGCCCAAGTCAATAAAACATGCATCATGGCATGCATGTGTTATTAAAGCTACAAGATATACATTTCCATTCTCATCATTGTAAACTCTTATTTCACCTGAGGGCACATTATTTGGTGGTTTTTTCTTTTCCACCTTTTTTGTTCTATAGTGTTTTTTTAAAATTTCTCATTTTACCATAGTTCCAACATTTCTTCAACTATATTTATAGTGTCTTATATTTTCCTCTAGACTTCAAGTTCCTATCCCTAGACCTTATTTTTACTTATTTCTTGGAAGCACACATGTATATAGAAAGCATCATTTGTTTGATAATTTTGTATAGACTTCAAATTAATATCCTCTAATAACAAAGTTGTGACTACATCATCCACTACTTATGATAATAGAGGAGATTAAATTTAAAAAAAATGCACTTTGAGAAGTAGGGAATGAGTAGTAGTATTGATGATTTGGATGAGATGAGAAGATAAGGAGAAGTACACAGTGAGGAGAGATAGAGTGAGGAGCCAATGCAAATTAAGGATAAAGTGTGAGGAAGTGATGAGGATATAGCATGAATGAAGGTAGAAGGAATTAATATCGAAGTAGATTAGATGGTTAAAAGTGTATATCTTTCTGAAGGTTATTCTAATAATAAAAAGAAAGATTTCCCTATAGTCATAGATATAGCACATGCTCAAGTTTTGAGAAATATATATTTGGAGGTACAGATCATTCCCCAAAGGTGCACACATCCCTCACCCTAATATTTTTCAAAATCATATTAATTCTTACATAGATTTAGATGATGATTCTTGGTATGGACCAATTTCAAAAGAGATTCTTAAAAAAACCCTAGAAGTACAAAAGACCTCATATCATTAAACTTCACAGAGTTTCTTAACCCAATAGAGGAAGAATATAGAAAAATTATTATCAACATATATAGACCCCTTCATTCTTGTAGAGGATAAGGATTTCATTACACAACTTTAAAATTTATAAGAGGAAGGAGATGACATAGATATCATTATGACTACCACATTGACAGAATAAGTGGAGACATTACAATGCCACCAACTTAGGAGGCACCTCAAACCCCACAAAATCCCCATAAATCACAATCATCCCAGACACCTATTATGATAAAATAAACTATTAAACTTATAGGAAACCTCACTATGATAGCTCAATTAGGGGCACTAACCCACTTGGCTCCCTATGATGGGTCTATAGACCCAAACCAATACCTAATCGCTTATAGTATGAAATGTCAAGCTAAAGGAATTAATGATGAAGTAGTAATGAAGTGTGATTTGATTGGGGTATTAGTTGGTAGATAATTATAATTTATATTCCTCAAAAGTGTCAAATAGGTAACACTACAAGAATTAAAATCAAGGTTGATTATAGAATTTAAAGTTTAATAATGCTCTAGTCAGATCATACAAGATCTCAAGGAAATCCATCAAGGAGCCAAAGAGACTACCTTCGAATAAAGTCATAGATTTTCAGGTGTAATGAAAAAAATTGAGTGTATTATGGAATATAAAGATAAGGCTACTTGATTCATATAGGGACTATGACCAAGGATAAGGTTTTCTATTGTGCAAACCTAGTTCGCTAATAAAGTAAAACTAAGGATAGCTTCAATCTGAGTGGAGTAGATTCAAGACTATGGAGGAGTTTTGGCTTCTAGTTCATAGATATAGAACACCTTAAAAATCCTTATAAAAAGATTATAATAACAATAAAAATCAATATAAAGACCTAGGTCAGATCTATGGTGTATGAGAGCTATAAAGAAGGGCACCATAGGAATGAGTGACTGAGAATAAAAATTGAGTTATGTGATGTATGTCACATAGTAGGACATGTAACATATCAATTCCACCTAATGTAAAAGTATGTAAGGAATCCATAGATATTATAATTATTTTTTTACAAATCCCATAATCAGATTGGGAAGAATTATCAAGCTCTTCAATAATTGAGAGAAGACATCACCAAAAATGTATTTACAATAGTTGTATAGAAAATAAATACTAAAAAGCTAGATATTATCACACCTAAATAAAATAGGCCTCGCACTAATCATGCTATTGTACATTGGGAACCAATAGTGCCAGACTATCAACCTATAGACATACCTATTTAGAATCTTCCTATTCAAAATTGTATAACCCTTATGCTTAATTAGAATCCATATAATCCTATGATTCTATAGCCACAAAAATCTAATTAGACACCACAACCAACTTAGGCCCACTATGGTATATATAGAGGTACTCAGCATTCATAAGGGTGAAATACACAATAGAATTTGGAGAACTATGAACCACAATAGTTTGTTATCTAGGGTTTTCAAATGAATATAGGAGGATACCAAGGAGGAAATAGAAGATGTTATCAAGGAGGCTAGCAAGGAGGTAGAGGAAATGGACTATGACATCCAATTCAATGTTATTTATGGGGTAAATTTAACCATATATAAAGGAATTACCCTATGAGTCTGTAATATCAATCCTACTACACTTATTGTAGGGTTTTTAAACAACATGATATAGAGGATTGCCTGGTGTCAAGAAAGTAATAAGAGGGAAAGGCTATAAGGAATACAAATTTGGTAATCACACAGCCTTGAGAGGATGCATTCTTATAATTCATGACATGTTGACAACATATGGATCAAGGCTTACCCCCTTTAGAATTGACATAGGACCATGGGATCAAGAAAGCAAAACTAGATAAGTATCTATAATTGATCATGGAGAAAGGGTTAATGCATGAAGTAACATAGATTTTGAAAAATAATTCAACAACAAGAAACCACTAAATATGATGCCATAATCACAGATGCATAAATATATGATTAGATAGTGCACATCATGTGATAAGATAGTGTTGTCATCAACTTTATAGACTTGATGAACCTCCTAATCAAATTTTGGAATGAGGACATCTCATAAAACATCACCAATTTGATCCATAATCTGCTAGAGTGTGGGCAAAAGGGCTATAAACAAGTGGATTAGACCATTGTACATGGTCTTTGTAACAATATACCAATTACCACACTACTTTGATATTGAGGATTCCAGTCAATTTATTCTCTGATTCCAATAATATGTGCCTGATAATGAACATAGAATTAGTGATCTCACCTATGCATTGAAGGAGATTATTGTGAACTTGTGGTCTATACATCAAGAGGCATAAATACAATGGGATGAAGCATGAAAAATCCATCTAATTTGGTTCTAGTTATGATAGGTAGTCAGAAAGGATTGGCCAATATTTCATGAAAGATATTTCCCTTAGATTCATATTTACTAGTGTGTTGAGGTATATACTATGGAATTTGTTGCCCAAAAATATTGGGTACATGTATTCCACTATACTCTGGGTACTCTTCCTATAGCTTGGTACATACACCAAGAGCACAAAAGGGAAACAAAAGATTGGGCACATGTTCAAGGCAATTTTTTCATTCATTTTTTTTAATATGATAAACCTCTAACATATAAGGCATTATAGAAGCTAAATGTATTTTTATTCCATGGAAGGATTGAAGACTTAGATTGAAAAATTGATTCATCATTCTTTAGTGATGCAATCTATGATTTGAATAAAGCCCTATGGGCCTACAAATCAAAGAAGGATAATAAAAAGATCTTTGTTCAACCATGTCATATAATACAAGATGAATATGAGTGGACAATATATTTAGCTAAGGAGGATGACTTGGACCTCACATAATTATTTGAAATAAAATGGGAAATTGAGACACTTCTAGGTCCAGTCACAAAATCATCTAAAGAAGAAAGGTTATGACATCCTAATATTCTAGAGTGAGAGATTGAATAGTTGATGATTGATTTAATTATTGAGGAAGAATATAATATTTATCATGAACCTTTGAAAGAGCACATTGGGAACATTAGAACAAAGGTCATTCCCAAATTGGCACATATTGGTGATTATTGGTCACAAGAAGACATTTGAAGTAATATAGCTCTTACAGTATTATCAAGATTTATTCTCAACCAAATTCATGAAAATAAAGGGTATGGACCCATATCTATTGGATATGCACATTTGACTAAAGGAGTGTTCATGATTGATAAATAAAAGGCCATACCATTTGAACCTAAACATGAATAAAAAGGTCAACGCTGAACTGGACCACACATAAGAGGTAAGAATTATTTTTCCAGTGGAAAAACCTGATAGGGTGAGCTTTATAGTTATCCAACTAAAGAAGATTATTGAGATCAAATTCTACAATGACTATCATATTTTGAATGAGGCATGTGTTAATGATCCTTTCCCTATTCATTTTACTGATGAAGTTCTTGAAGTAGTCACAAGCTATGAGGTGTATTCCTTTACTAGTAGTTTCAATGGGTACCATCATATCCCAATCATAGAATAAGATAGATCCAAGATGAACTTTTCAATGTAATGGGTTTCTTTTGCATATAAGGTAATGTTGTTTGGATTGAAAAACACACCTAAGGTTTTCTCGATGGCTATTGTAGCTGTGTTTAAGGATTTCATCCATGATTTCTTAAAAGTCTATTTGGATTATTGGGCAATATTTTCATTATTTGAAAATCATTTATCTAAATTAATATTGATATTAGAAAGATGTAATGAGATATGAATAATTCTCAATTTACTTGTTTTGTTTCATACACCATTTCAGGTTTTGTTAGGGTATGTAGTTTATAAAAGGGTATCTTAGGAGTTCCAAACAAGATCATAGTAATTATGGGAATGCTACTAGCCACAAGTGTGATAGAGGTGCAATCCTTCCTTGGAAATACAGGCTACCATAGAATGTTTATTAAGGATTATGAAATAATATCTACCCCTTTAGATAAGTTATTGAGGAAGGGAATATGATTCTTATGGATAGTTGCATGCCATGCAACATTCACTAATTTAAAAAAGAAATTGGTAACTTCACCAATATTGATATTATCAGATTAGAGTAAGTCCTTTATGCACATGTGGACATATTGAGGATCATAGTTGGTATTGTGTTGGTTCAGCCAGGAGAAGGTGAACTAGATCAACCCATTCATCTTTCAAGTTGAAAGTTATCTACTATTGAAAATAATTATAAAAAAAATAATCACAAAGCACTGGTGAAAGTATTTTCAATATATTTTTTTTTTCATTACCTATTAGCTATGCCATTCTATCTATTCACCAATCATTAAGCTATGGAGTCCCTAGTGAATAAACCCTTGCTTGGAGGTTGCATACCTTGGTGGTTAATGATTTTTTAGGAATTTCACTTCTAGATTAATGTAAAACTTGGTTGAGATAATATGGGACTAGATCATTTAATTTAGGTCAAAAATGGTGCAAAACCATAAGAAATTCTTGATGAATCACTTGATGCACACCTATTTTGTGTGTCTACAATTCCTGAATAACTAAAGGAGATCACATAGTTTCTAAAACATGGGACATTATTATAACATTACAAAAAATGAGAGAATAAGTAATTGATTACTAAGGCCCTTCCTTTTAGTATCATTGGAGGATTTATGTACTACATAAGCAAGGACAAATTATTGTGTAGATAAACACTTGAGCATAAACAACCTCAAATACTTGAGAGATCACATCAAGGTATCACTAGAGGTCACTTATCTAGAGATGATACTATTATTTATTTTTAAAAGTGGCCTATGGTCACCTTATTTATTTTAGGATGCACATAGGATTGCATAGTAGTGTGATGTCTATCAAAGGATGGGAAAGTCAAACTAGCAGGACAAAATGCCACTTTAGCCAATGCTTAAATAACAACCCTTTAAACAATAAAGGATCTATATTTTTAGGCCTATCAATCTACCTATTAAATAGAATCATGCATGATGTACAATCACTATGATCGACTACTTTACCAAGTGGGTCAAAGCTACCATGACAACTAGTTTTGGTGCAAAACATATAATAAAGTTATTGTATGAGAACATAATCACTAGGTTTTAGTGTTTAATCAAGTTGATAGGTGATAGATGTATGAATTTTTTGAATAAAAAAATAAAGACACTCATTTATTAATTCCTCATATCTCACCATAAAATTAAAACTTATCACCCTCAAGTGAATGGTCAAGCAGAGGTTGTAAACAAAGTATTGGGCAAGATGATTACAAACATGATTGGGAGGATAGACTTCTTGAAGTCTTAATAGCATATTTCACACATTAAAAACATGCCTTAGGGTTTACCCCCTTTCAACTATTATATGGTTTAGAAATAGTAATGCCCTTAGAATATATTGTACCTATCTTGAGAATCATAATCATCATGCATATAAGAGATCAAGAATATTTGATGAGTAGGTTATTGGACCTAAACAAAATAGATGAAGACCATTACAAAGCATCCTAAACATAAGAGGTAAATAAGAATCATTATAAATCTTGGTATGGTATAAATTTATGCACTAAGTAATTTCATATAGATCATCTAATCCTACTATATGATAGCTAGTTTCAATCCTTTTCGAGAAAATTGAATATCCACTAGAAGGGGACATATATTATTCATGAGTTACTATATATAGGAACAATGGTCCTAAGTGATTTACAAGTTACCATTTTTCCTAGAAAGGTGAATGCTAGTAGGCTAAAACCCTACCTCTAGTAATATGTATGTGCAAGATAATACAAGTGATAATTAATACCAATTTAGTGTAGGATTCATTTTCATTCCTATTACATGGATTGGGTTCAGTTATTGTTATGCTGTGTGTGTATCTTAGAAATAAGTGAAGACAAATTGGTGAAATTAAACCAAAAGAAGGATATATCATTAATTATTAGGTATAAGGAGTAAACATCAATGTTAAAATAGATGGCACTGAGAGACTATTAAGTCAGGAAAGCTATGTATGGTAGAGATCCTTGATGACAACTAACAAGTAAGTGATGGCTATCAATAACCAAGCATGTGAGATAAGTGGCATAGACCATAAAAAACCATATTGGTCAACATCATGAAAATAAATAATCAATTAAAATATTTATTTATCAATGCTATCATCATTTAACCATAGCAAGTCCCATCATTCTACCAATCTATCATAAAAGGATGTCACCTCAGCAAAAAGTGTACCAACTCATTAATTCAAAGATTTAGTTATCAATGATTTTCAAAGGAGGATCTCAAGATAATTTTATGTATTTAAACTAAAGAGATAGAAATGGGCACACAAATACTTATATATAACATATATTTCTAGTTGATCCATTGTTTCATACTTATCCAATTTTAAACAATTTTATACTCATATATCCAAGTCTCTCACAAACTCTGTACTCCTTATCTTCAGCCCAGTTTAGACACAAAGAATAGGTATTCAATATAGATGCATATAGATAATCATAATTCATAAAAATTCTATTCAACACATAATTAGAGGATATTGTGTTTGGAAAAAACATACGTCAAGATAAATTTTTAGATCCAGAAACATATCCTTCCATCAAGTACATTGAAGAAAAATTATTTGTCCACAAAGTAGCCATGAATGCACAACCCTTGGAACATACACAACCACATAATATACACAACATTGATGTTGAGAAGTTAATTTGGTTGCCTAAATTTGGCCAATTGAGTGATATCATGGAACTCCTACTGGGAAGAATCAACAACAAAACATTTATCTATATGTGGACTTTATAATCAATGTGAATGAATCTATGATGGTAAGTGATACAAGTATGAGAATGCACTCTTGGGCCTTATAAATAAAAAGAGCCACTGATTCTATCTAAAATTAAGGAGGCCTATAGAAGAAGTTTGCATTTTATCAGAGTGCATTACTACGTAGTTTTGCCAAACAATAAAAGTAATGCAAGAGGCCATTAAATGAGTCATCAATATTTCTCATCATATGATACACAAGGAGGAAAATTTTAATTGGCCAAAAGTTCTAATTTCAAAGCTCAAAAACAATATTGCAAAGTCATCGTATTTACAAAATAGACATTTCAATATTAATTTATGGTTTTGTTTCTCATGTTCATATAGTGAAAGTCTCTAAAAGGCGTATTCCATCTAGATGTTGATTACTAGCTAGACATCACATTTCATAACCTCATTTTGAAACATATAAAATTTAGCTATCTCACATATCAACAAATATTCAGTGCATTATGGGATGAAATCATGGAATTGGTGCTTAGAAACCCTAGAATTAGATCACTTGTGATCTAATTTTTCGCCCATCATGTAGTGGTCATGAAGCTTCTAGATGGAATTTCTATCCACATTCATGAGCTCATAAAGGCTCCATTTACACATTTACCATTATTTATTGCCATACATATGGCATAAAAGATGTAACACATCAGAAAACTCTAGCCATATGGAGAGTGACTCTACTATGAATAGTTCTACCTGATGTTCCCATTCTTATGGACACTACACAACCCACTGTGATGACATCTATTCTATTAGATCAAGTGAAGAGTAAATATAATATGAGTTGTAGATTATATTCTCCTCCAATAAGAAAGACTCATAGTTATAAGAACTAGTTAGATGATCCCCATGTTCCTCAAATCACTATGGAATACTAGTGGCAAAACATTCAAACTAATGAATAGGAAGTTTATTAAACTATGATCACAGACATTGCTAGTGATCTCTATGAAAAATAAGAAGAAAAATATTTTTTCTTCTGAAAAATGGTGTATATAGTCTAAATTTGAAATAAAGTGCCTCAACATCTATGGGTGAAACACCCACCTCACCTGTACTCTATTATTTTTAACACTATGGGTGAGGAAGCCAAATTCAAGAAAATACAAGAAGAAATTAATGTAAAAGGTAGATTTGGCAGTTCATCTTAGTCCCCATAGATCAATCCTCTTGTTGAGAGTCCTATGATATATATTTAGCACAAGAATCATACTCTAAGGTGATACAAACTGGTCATTAAGGAAGAAGACAAGGAAATCACACCCATATTCCAACAACCCCCACAAGCTCATGCATCTTTGAGTTGAATTACGCCATCAATTTATGAAGAATATCCTATCTATGGATGTCAAAAGGGTCGTGTGTCATGGGAAATGGTGCACTGGTCCAATGTTTCTTCTTATTTATCTCAATTAGATGAGCCTCTCATTGATACTTAAGAGGTGGTGTTATAAGGATAAATACTTGAGGAAAAATAAGTTGCATAAGAATAAGTATAACAATCTATAGAGTGTAGAAAAAGAAAAGAAGAGAACAAAAATAGAAATATGAAGTAAACAAAAAGGATTTGGAGGAGAAACATCAACAATAGAATGAAGTGTTATTACAAGTAGTGGGGCCAAAACACATTGATGAGCAAAGGGAGCAAACCACAACAACTATGGAGGAAGTTATACAATTAATAGCACACAATGTTCTAGTGATAATGGATACCACCATCTAATCAACATAGATAAAATAAGTTGAGGCACAAGAGAAGGATTTTGTTGAGGTCAAGTAAGTGCATAAAAATAAAGTATCTATTGAATTAGAAAAGAAATATGTCAAATATGTGCAAGCTTGTTATAGAGGTAATAGAGACATAACCTGGCATTATAGAAAAATAAATATAAGAGGAGTGAAATTATGACCTATGATTGTTACTACTCAACCTTTATCATCAACTATAGAGACCAAGGATTCACAAACATTGTAAAAGGTTCACACCACCCTTCCATAATGAGTTGAGGCCACACTAAAAGCCCTGACATAATAACCATATTAGATTACATGTACTACTTATTCCACTTTCCAATCCCTCCCCACCCCAGGTAAGGGCTCAAAAAAACAAGAATCAATTATGGCATCTAGGTTTAAACATTTATCCCTTATGGATGTTCCTTCTGCACCATCTCACTACTCCATTTTCTCATTCCCCTAACTCCATTGTAGTGCATTACTACCACTACCTTCATTTTTATTCTAGTAATGCCTTAACCTATCATCAAATAATCTTTGGATGTTTCTAATATTTGATTAGCCAAGAAGTTAGAAGGTACATCCATATTTTAGGAGTCCATTTCCTAGATTGGTGTTTATTTAGAAAATAGGGTGTCCCAATTATAGAAGGATAATATTGAACTATGAGGTGTAATCAAAAACATTATCAATTTCATTTAATATGATTATCCCCTCTATAATACCAAGCTTTGGGCCTTATATTTATATTATATCTCATGAAACTTTCCAATATCATGACCCAACTTACATAGGATAGGTTGAGCATCTAATAAGTCACCAGTCTTGAGTTGTAAGGTTAGACCATCAAGGATTCAACCAAATTATGTGAACTCCTATAACTTTATCAGGATGAATTAACCATTGTGATTGACTAAGATATAACTATGGGCCATTAGTTTATAGATTGGAAAATTTAATTCGATGCGGTATGTAATGGTGCATTGCTCGAGTTTAACATTATGAGTTCTTCTAACAATACAATGTTTGATCCTTTTATCAATTTTGATGGGTTTGCATCTATGTTTTAATCATCTATACAAGCTTGAGACTCATTCATGCAATAGATGTAGACATGGTAGACTCATATGCTATGAAACAACCTTTTAGGAATCTAAGCATAATGCCATCTTGATAATCTCACCCATCTTCATGTAGATATTTCCATGAAAATGACTATTTCTAATTCCACTTTTATTTCTATAGATGACAGTGATATTGCTTAATTAATATATGCCCAAATTATTTTATGGGAACTTTTGTGGACAGCTCAAGAGATTCAATTGGAAGAACTATAAGATGGATGTGGTTGAGTTTGATAGTACCATCACTCTAATTGTTGATGTATCCTCCATTATTCCTCTAGGTCAAAATCAATAGTAGCTATGCTAGAAGAAGATTGTTGCTACTAGTTCATCATAGAGTGTTCCAATTAGCTTCATAACCACCCCCTACATTAGCTTTGGTACCCTATTATTCACTGTACCTAACCATGATGCAAATACTGATTGCATTTTTTTCTCTATAGATGCCTCTTCCATCCAACTAGTTTTTTTATAGAGGGGATTTTTTTTTACTTTTCCATTTTTTTATCGGTATGATTATATGGACATATAGGAGTAGGTTGGATGAAAACCCATAAGTGGAAACTATCTAGTTTCACTAGTCTATCAAAAAGCATAAAATGGTGATAGATTGACTATTTACTTAGTTTAAAACCCGTGAGGGTGGATAAGTAGTGTGTAATGGGTGAAAAACAACAAATGGCACCATGAGTGATCTATGATTCATGTGCATTCTACCTATATTTTATTTTGATGAAACTAGAACTATAAATATTTCTAGGTGGTAAATATAATCAAGGACCTAGTTTTTGATCTCTAATCATGCCTGATCGAGTGACACACTACACATTCCAGCCTCAAGAGTGCTCTTCCTAATAAAATAAATTATATTTCTTAGGGTAACTTTAGACATGCATAAAATGAAAATCATAAATCATTTGCATGAAATGAAATATATTTCAAATTCATGTTACATCCACCTATTTTCACCCTATAGCATATTGATGGAACTTGTAATATGAATTTGCAACACGTGTTGCAGTAATTAGTCTTGAAATCCAACTATTTTATAGTGAAGAGACAAGTTCCTACCCTCCAATTAACATTTATACCTCCAAGACCTCCACATACAAATCCATCACTTCAAACACATCTAGATAGGCAAATTACACATGATATTAATCCCAAAATCTCTAAATCCACTTGGATGCATGTTTTCATAATTGTTTAGGAGCTTGGAAACACTTACAATAAATATTATCAAATTTGAATCAACAATTGGATATATCTACCTCTAGTGCTTTTTGGAAGGAAAATATCATAGCCAACACATCCAAGGTGGTATATAATGTCTAGTACTAGGTTCTTAGCTTATAATCATGCTTGGTTGAGTGACCCAATACCCATTCTAACCTCAAGAATATCTTCCCAATACTAGAAAATTATACACGTACATAAAATGAAAACTAAAATATATTTTCATGAATATAAATAACCCTCACATGCATGTAAAATCCCTCTAATTTCATCCTAAATGCATTATATAGAATCTTGGATATGAAATCATGGCACATGCTATAGCAACTAGTCCTGAAATGCAATGTTTTTACAATGAGAGACAAGTGATTGTCCTCCAACTGATATTGTCACCATAGAAATTTTAATATGAAAATACATCACTTTAAACACACATGTATATGAAAATTACATGTTATTATAAGACCACGACCTCCAAATCCACTCAAATGTGATTTTTCACAATTATTCAGGAGCTTAGAAAAACTGACAATAAATATTGTCAAAGTTGAATTGGCAGTTGAATATTTCCACCTCAAATGTTTCATGGAAGGTAAATAGAATTTACAACACATTAAATGTGGTAGATAACATCTAGGACCATTTTATTTGCCTATGATCACACCTGATTGAGTGACTCACTACCCATTCTAGCCTCAGGAACACCATTCCCAATAAGAGAAAATTATAGTTTTTAGGGTAACTTCAGACATGCATAAAACATAAACTATAATTAATTCAAAAGAACATAAATAACCCTAAAATGTGTGTCAAACATCTATAAATTCACCCTAGATAAATTTAATGTAACCTTTGACATGAATCCATGGCAACATTGTAGTAATCAGTGCTAAACATACAATGTTTTTGTACTCAAGAGACAATTTCTTGTCCTCCAATTGACATTTTTGCCTCTGGAACATCCACATGAGAATAAAAAAATTTAAAAACATCTAAATGGGAAATTATATGTGATAAAAATACCACAAACTCCAAATCTGCATGTTTTCACAAGTGTTTAGGACCTTGGAAACACCAACAAAAAATGTTGTCAAAGTTAAAGCAAAAGTTGGAGATCTCCACCTTGAGTGATTACTGGAAGGAAACGAGCACTAATAACATATCCAAGGTGGAATATAAAATATATTACCAGATATTTAACCTTTAATCACACTCATTCGAGTGATCCATTACCTATTCTAGCCTCAAGAATGTCCTTCACAATAAGATAAAATTGTAATTTTGAATGGTAACTTCAAACGTGTAAAATGGAAACCATAAGTCATTTTCACAAAATCAAATAACCCTCACATGTGTTTTTAATCCCTATAATTTTATCCAATATCATGCTAATGTAACCTTTGATATGAATATGCCGCACATGCTATAGTAATTAGTCCTAAAATGTAACTTTTTTGTAGTGAAGAGATGAGTTCTTGTCTACTAATTGAAATTTATATCTTTAGGATCTCCACATGTAAATACACCACTTCAAACACATATATATAAGAAAACAACATGTAATAAAAATAACATGAATTAAAATCCATGTATATGTGTGTTTTCATGACTCTTAAGGAGCTTGTAAAAACTGACAATAAATATTATCAAATTTAAAGTAATAATTGGAGATCTCCACCTTCAATGATTCATGAGAGTAAAATGGCAATGCCAACATGTCCATGGTGTTGGATAACATATAGGACTAGGTTATGGGGATCTAATAACACTTGGTCAAGTGACCCATTACCCATTCAAGCTTCAATAATTCCCTTCTCAATCCAAGAAAATTACAATATTTTATGGTTACTTCAAAAGTGTGTAGAATGAAAAATATAAATCATTTGTACAAAATAAAATAACCCACACATGAATTTAAAACCCTCTAATTTTACCCCAGATCACATCAATGTAGCCTTGGAGATGAATCCTTAGCACATGTTATAGTAATCAATAATTAAATGCATCTTTTTTTGTAGTGAAGATACAAGTTCTTTTCCCCAACTAACATTTCCACATTTAGGACCTCCACATACAAATCCATTACTTTTAGCATGTCAGGTTAGTAAAATGACATATTCTTTAAATATCATGAGCTACAAATCCATCTAGATGCATATTTTCAAAACTATTTAGGAGGTTAGAAGTATTGACAATAAATTTTTTCAAAGTTGAAGTGGTAGTTGGAGATATCCACCTCTGATGCTTTGTGGAAGGAAATTGGGACTACAAACACATCTAGGGTGGTAGATAACATCTAAGGTTAGGATTTTAGCCTCCATTCATGCCTAGTTGAGTGATCCACTACACGTTCTGGCCTTAAAAATTCACTTCTAAATAAGATATTTTTTTTGTTTTTTAGAGTAACTTCAAATGTGCGTAAAACATAAAACATAAGTAATTTTCATGAACCAAAATAACCCTTATGTTCATGTTCAATCCATCTAATTTTAACTATAAGCACATCAATGGAACCTTTAGCTAGATTTATGTAACGCGCTATTGTAATCAGTCCTAAAATATATTTTTTTGTAGTGAGGATAAAATTTATTATCCTACAACTGACATTTCCACCTCCATGACCTCTACATGTAAATCCATCACTTCAAACATGTGTGGATAAGAAAATAACATGTGATCTAAAGGCCATGACCTCTAAATCCACCTAGATGTATGTTTTCATAACTATTAAATAACTTTAAAACTCCAAAGAGACCTATAGGGTGGTGGATGATGTTTAGGATTGGTTCTTCGTCTCTAATCATACCTGATCAAATCACCCACTCTCCATTCTGGACTCAAGAAATCTCTTCCCAATAAGAGTAAATTGTAGTTTTTAGGGTAACTTTAGACATGCATAAAATATAAATCATAAGTCATTTTCATGAAACAAAATAAACTTCATATGCAACTTGAATCCATTGAATTTTATCCTAGAGCACATCGATGTAACCTTGAATATGAATATGTGATGCACACTACAATAATTAGCCTTGAAATGTATCTTTTTTGTAGTGAAGTGACAAGTTCTTGTCCTCCAACTGACATTTATACTTTCGGGACCTCTACATACAAATCCATCACTTAAAAAATATCTAGATAATCAAATGAGACATAATTCAAATACCAAAACCTCCAAATCCACCTGAATGTGTGTTTTCATAATTGTTTAGAAGCTTGGAAATACTAGTAGCAAATGTAGTCAAAGTTGAAGTGACAGTTAAGATATCCAGCTCCAGTGCTTCATGGAAGGAAACTGGTGCTACCAACATGTTTGATGTGGTGGATAATATATAAAACTAGGTTCTTGGCCTCTGATCATGTCTAATTGAGTGACCTACTACCTATCTTGACCTAAAGAATGCCCATTCCAATAAGAGAAAATTATAGTTTTTAAGGTAACTTAAAATGCATGTAAAATGAAAATCCTAAGTCATTTTCACAAACCAAAATAACCCTCATGTTTTTGTTGAATCCCTATAATTGAACCCTAGATCATGTTGATGGAAATGTGGAGATGAATCTGTGGCACACACTATAGTAATCAATCTTGAAATACAACTTTTTTATAGTGAAGAGACAAGTTATTATCCTCCAACTACCATTTCTACCTCTAGGACCTCCACATGTAAATCCATATCTTTAAATAGATCAATATAGGAAAATTACAATTGATAAAAATAATATGACCTACAAATACAACTAGATGCATGTTTTGACAACTATTCAGGAGCTTAGAAACACTGATAGCAAATGTTTCAAAGATGAAGTGATAGTTGGAGATATCCACCTCTGGTGCTTCATGGAAAGAAAATAGTGTTATAATAAAAGGTGATAGATAATGTCTAGGAATGGTTTCTTTTCCTTTGATCATTCCTACTTGAGTAACCCAATATTCATTTTGGCCTCAAGAATGTCCTTCTTAATAAGATAAAATTTTAGTTTTTTGGGGTAACTTCAGACAAGTGTAAAACAAAAAATGTAAGTCATTTTTAAAAACCTAAATAACCCAAATCTCTATGTAGAAATATTATAATTTCATCCCAATCCATGTAAATGAAATATTTGAGAAAAATCAATGGAACACGCTGGATTAATCAATATTGAAATGTAATTTTATGTAGTGAAGCGATAAGTTTTTATCCTCCAACTAAAATTTTCACCTTTGGGACTTTCACATGTAAATCCATCACTTTGAACACATATTATATTAAAATAACACATGATCTAAATACTATGACCTCCAAATCCACTTGGATGCCTGTTTTTATAACTGTTTAAGAGCTTAGAAACACTGACAATAAATATTGTCAAAGTTCAAGTGGCAATTTGATATATCTAGCTTTAGTGATTTGTGGCTAAAAATTATCACTGATAACATGTCTGAGGTGGTAGATAACATCCAAAACTATATTATTGGCCTCTAATCACACACTATCAAGACACAAATTACCCATTCAAGCTTAAATAATGCCCTTCCCATTAAGATAATATTATATTTCTTAGGGTAACTTTAGATGCATGTAAAATAAAAACCATAAGTCATTTGAACAAATTAAAAAAACCCTCACATGTGTTTCAAATCCATATGATTACACCCTATATCATGTCAATTTAATATTGTGTATGAATCCATGGCACATGCTATAGTAATTAGTCCCAAAATTTAACTTTTGTATAATAAGAGACAAGTTCTTATTCTCTAACTAGCACTTCCACTCCAAGAGATCCACATGTAACTCCATCACTTTAAGTGCGTGCACACGCGCGCACGCACGCACGCACACACACACACACACACACACACACAGAGGTAAATGACACATGATCACATGACCATGACCTCCAAATCTATTTGGATACATGTTTTCATAAATGTTCAAGAGCTGGAAAACATTGACAAAAATATTTTCAACATTAAAGTAGTTATTAGAGACCTTCACCACTTGTTCTTCATGGAAGGAAACTAACACTATCAACATGTCTAAGGTAGTAGATAACATCCAAAACCAAGTTATTGGCCTCTAATCATTCCCAATTGATTAACCCACTACCCATTTTGGCCTCAAAAATGACCTTTTAGTAATAATGGTGTATTTTTATTAATCTTATCTTTGTAAAATTTAATAATATGAAATTATTTAGTAATAGTGCCAACCATGTGATTGTGGATGCTTATTTGGCACCATTAACATACAAAAAAATGTTAGTAAGTAATTAAAACTTAAATTTATATGTACTACCTACAAAATCAACAAACTTTGGTAAAATTAAATACATTTACATTTGATAACTCAACATACCTTGAAATTTCAATCCAACGAACCATTAAGATTTGATATAATCTTGATAGTATCAAGAATAGTTTCATGGTTTAACTCATGAACTTTCCATAGATTCTTGTTTAATGGCCTCACATACTATCTAACTATTGAATATTTGTTGTAGAAACCAAATTTTAATAGTGAGTTATCTTCCTATGTGTTTCAGAGTCATAAAACAACTGTACATCAAATTTTTTGAGAGGATATCAAGAAATCCAAGTTCTAGTGACTACCATAGACCTAGTGGGATAGTCAATGTTTTCCCTGTCTATGACTGAAGAAGTGAAAAAAATTCCTTTACACACTAACATAAGTACTAATTTGTTCTATCTTGTTATCTTCATCAAAAATAACTTCAAAAAAATGCCCCATATAAATAAACAAAAATTTAATGACGCTAACAAGATTGATAATGAGAATAAATAGTACAATGTGATTAATCCTCTACCTAGTTGCATTAGATCATATATATGATCATAGTCATGTGAAAATTTCATATCTATAAGTTATAATGCTGGTAGAACCTGATATGTCAATTATAATTAGAATTATATAACTCCATTCATCCACCCACTCTTGTTACTCACACTCATTCAAAACAAATTCCATGTATGTAGAACAAAAACATGCCAAGTGTCTCATAAGAATAGTCTAAGAACCTACATTTTAACTATGAAATGAGAAGAACTCACTTTATCCCATTATGATCATTTAATAAATTTTTATTCTTCCATTAACCAAAAATATCTATGATAAATGGAATTTTCTTGAGCACCATGGCCCATTGTCTATTTATACCATTCAACAATGGTTTTTTCTTCAGTCAAAATAATGCCATCTTAATACTTCAATTCATTTATTTCAATGATTCTTTATACACATGATCCAACACCATCATGCTCCCCTTTTCCATGGCCAACCTCAATGAAAATCTAAATATGTTATAAACCAGTGGTAAAATGCATCCTACTTAATCCGTAAAACATATGCATGTTATTAAATTGTGATGTATAATTATCTAGCTAAATATAATGCTGATTGAAAGTAATGTTCCTCCTAATTAAATTTCCATAAAACATCTCAAAATAACCTTGCATATACTCTATATAATGTGATCAATCATCAATGGCATATAAACGGTACTCCATTAATATTTTTTTATCTTACTCTTTACCATTAGGTGCATGCATGAATGTTATATGCATGAATATGGAAACATATATTGGGTTGTAATATAGTGACTAAACTTGTATTTTTTATAAGAACCTGTAATTCTCAACAAAGTCAACTACTAAAACAATAGAACTAAGTGGAAATTTTTCCATCCTTAACCTAAAATGTTCATCTAAACATTTATCCCTATGTGTGTGCCTTACATACTAATAAGCAATTTCCTCCTTGAATTTGAACATAAATTCTAAAACCAATATTTATTTTTAACAAGTTCACACCTCTTATATTCTTTTCCATCTTTTACTTGATATGTCATAGATTTGTATTTACTCAAACCTACTAATTCTTGTCCAATTACACTTGTACTCTCCTTATGGATATAATTTTTTAATTTTAACAATCCATCACAAATGCTATGATTTCCATCCAAACATGATTTGTTATGAAAAATTATCCATATTTTCTTTCAGAAAAATGGTTGGAATAAATTTCTATTCTAATTTTGGTATAAATTCCATGCCACTCCTAAAAATGTTGTCAGCGTGTAAATTACAATGTATATGGTGAAAAACATCATAATGCATTGAAAATTCAACATGTTTCTTACAACAATAATTGGTGTGTGTGAGATTTATTTTTACATAAAAGTGTTTGAACATCTCAAAATATATTTGATCAATATATATTTGTGGATGTTCTTGTAAAAATATTAGAGTACAATTATATTTGGGTCATATCTGATAAATATTTTGGATGTAGTTCATGATTATGAGAACTAACTCTTCTTTTCACTATGTCTCTTGTATTGGGTGAAATTATTGTTTTATCTTTCCAAAATTGTGCAAGTAATTCTTTGAGAGAATTTGCTATAGCATTATCCTTCCATAAAATTCTACCATAAAATGACTAGAGCTCAATAGTATTGGAAACATTAAGTCTTTTGCGTATTCCGAGTACTTTCATTATTTTCTTTCTATTTATGTTCATTACTTGGCTAGTTTTTTGAAATTAAGCATTTTCTCCCTATTTCACCACTTATAACACAAGTTTAAATTATTTATTTTGAAACATTACAATATTTGTTTCAGGTTTTCACACCTATATTTTTGATATGCATCATGTAGATTTTCAAAAAAAAACTTGTCTTCACCATCCATGTTAGATGTTATTAGTCCTAGGATGTACATTATAGGTGTCATATTAAATAAATTCATCAATGAAACAAAAATTTGAAATTTCTCACTATCAAAGTCTAATTTTCAAATAAATTATCCCAAATTGTTTTAGCTATTCTTCTTGAATGGTGGTCAAACATTTTTTATGCATTGGTTTTAAAATGTTTTCATCAATTTCAATGAAGTACTTTTCTTTTATACATGTAATCCTTGGAGGTGTTATTAATGGTGGCATATTTTGAGAGGGTGTTTCCATATCATTATGTTCACTACTAGTTTATTCATTATTACTTTTATTATTTAGTGTTTCCATGAGAAATTATTCATTGTTACTTTCATCATTCTATTTTTCCATGTAATTTTCTTCATTATTATGGGGTAAATCATCATGCGTAGATTCATCATCAACAAAATCAAAAACATCATACTTTGAATGTGGAATTGAAATAAAATTTTGACTTTTAGGTAGAAATTCATCATCGTTATTCAATTCATCATTATCAATTTCATCATTATATATGACATTTGGTTTATTATGGATAGTGTTTGTACTTTATCTTTAACAAAATTCTTGCATTTGTACCTTTTGTTTTTATCTTAACACTTGTAATTACTTTAATGTTTTATGTTTTAAGTTCTTCCTCTTCTTTGAACAAGATTCTTCACCCATGACTAGACACACTTGATACGTGTATAAAAGAATAAATTGATAGCTTTTGAAGTTGGGGTCCAAAAACCCAACATGATAGATTTCATCCTCAACTTTCAGGCCACATAATGATATAGAGAATGTAAGTGGGGTCATGATTTTTTATCAATGTTAAGACAATCATTAAAAGATGATTTTCTACCCATTATGAACATAATACATAGGCATCAATTTACATAGTTATATATAATATAACTATGACATTAGAATATTATGTTATTCAATTAGATTTTAATTGTTGTCCAAATCACATCTTATACAACTTAAATTATTTTCAATTAGTCCCAAGTAACATCATATACTTGGATTTAGGTTCAAGGGGTTTAGACTACCCCCAACTACCTCTTTGATCACATCCTACTCTTATTTTTAGGTTCAAGGGCCTTGAATTGGACCCAGTTTTCTTCATGATTGAATTGATGGATTATTTGATTTAGGGTGTTGTGATAATGGGGATGATTGACCCCCAAATTGCATCATATATTGTGAAAATTAGGTTCACAGGGTTTAATTTCATCCAACATGCATCACAGACTCTAAAAATCAACAATTGGGTCCATATGTAAGGGAATATGAGCTAATTTAACCCTAAATCACATGTTATACTCGTAATTAGGTTTAAGGGACTCATATTGGCCCCATTTACCTTCATGTTTACATCTAAGATAAAATTAGAGTCAATTAATCTATGTTTTTCATCCTATATAATTGATTGAGCCACAAATTAGGTTCAAAAGGCTCAATTTAACCTAAATAATGTCCCTAATTAATTAATTTGACTACTTGGCTCAATTTTTGATGGAATCAGAGCTAATTTAGCCCTAAATCATGACCTTCTCTTATAGTTAAGTTAAAGTGGCTTAAATCAACCCCATTTTACTTCATGATTGAATTGGTAGACTATTTGGTTTATTTTTTTACAATATTAGGGTCAATTAACCCTAAAATTACATAATTTATAGTCAAAATTATGTTCATAGGGTTTAGTTGCATCCAACTTCCATCATTGATTGTAATAATCAACTAATTGGCTCAACATGTCTAGAAATATGAGCTAATTTCTAGCCCAAAACCACATCCTAGACTCATCATTATTTTAAATAGGTTTAATTTTTCCCCAATTACCTTCATGCTTACATTTTTGATAAAATTAGGGTTTAGGGTTTAAGGTTGTAATAATCGACTAATTAGGTCAATTTGTCAGGTAATGTGAGCTAGTTTAGACTTAAATCACATTATAAACTTATAGTTAGGTTTAATAAGGTCAAATTGGCCCCATTTACCTTCATGTTTGATTTTTATAAAATTAGGGTCTATTAAGCCATATATTACATCTATAAAATCGATTGAGCCATAAATTAGGTTCATGGTGCTTAATTTGGCCCAAATCATATCTCTAATTACACTAATTGACTACTTCGATCAATTCATGATGGAATTAGAGCTAATTTAGCCCTAAATCATGTCCTAGTCTTTAATTTAGGTTTAAAGGGATAAAATTGGACTCAAATGCCTCCTTGATTGAATGAATCATCTATTTGGTTCATTATATGATGACATTAGGGTCACTTTCACTCCAAATCACATCATATACAATTGAAAATAGGTTTAATTGGATCAAGTTTTTTAAAATCATGTCATTAATTGCACCATGTGACTAATTATCTCAATATATGATGAAATCAAACCCAATTTATCTTGAAAATACATTATATAGTCATAATTAGGTTTAAGGTGCTCATATTCACCCTAATTTCCTCCATAAGTAAACCAACTAAATATTTCATTCATTATATGATGACATTGGAGCTTATTGAACCCAAAGCCACATCCTATACATGTTAAAACTGCATCTATAATTGAACTAAATGATTATTTACTTCATTCTCTAATGAAATTGGAGTCGATTAAGCCCCAAATAACATTTTATAGTCTCAGGTAGGTTGAAGGGACTGAAATTAGCCTTAATTATCATTGTATTTAACCAATGGCCTATTTGGTTTATTTTATTATTACATTGGAGTTGATAGCACAAAATTAGATCCTTTACAATCAAAATTAGGTTCATAAGGCTCATTTTCACTCAAATTGAATTATTGATTGTACCAATTCACTCATTCACTTAATATTTTAAGAAACTTAATCTAATTTAGCTGTAAACCACATCTTATACATGTAGTTATGTTTAAGGGGTTCAAATTGGCTCAAATTAGCTCCACCATTGAAACAATTGACTATATCATTCATTTTGTAATGAAATTAGGCCTGATTGAACCCTAAATCATATTCTATGTTTTACAAATTATGATCACAAGCATAAAATCATAAAAATTACATCATTATATATATTATGTCTTTTTTGTGGTAGTGTATATATTGACACACTCCACTTTAAAATAAAAATATAAAAATTATAAATGTGAATAGATAGATAGATAGATAAATATAAACACATACACATATACTTATTTTATTTTTTTGTTTTTATGTCAATATAACACATACATGCTATGGTATTTTTAAATTAAAAAACCATGTCTTTTGGCTCAGAAATATCTTGGATTTTTGAGCCAAAGGCTTGGAAATTTAGACATACAGTCGAATCTAAGATCTTTGATAGAAAATAATACAATACAATTTCTATCACCCAAAAAAAAACTAAGAATTTCAAAAAGAATAATTCATTAAATTATTACTATGATGATGAGCACACTCTTCTCTTTTAAAATATATATTTTTATTAATTTTTTGACTATTTTAAGGTTTCCATCTATGTTGATTTCAAACTATGATTTTTTCAGACACTACATGTCATAAATATACATGCCTATATAAGTTTAAGTATTTTTTTGTTGATCCAAATGTAAAAAATATTATATGATCACAAAATGGGCCTAATTTTACATGCATTAAAAAAATCCTTTTTTTAGGTAGTTAAGGGGTCTCAAGGGTGCACAACCAACTATCCATTTTTTTGTTAGTTTTTTAATATATATATATATATATATCAAAGGGTTTCAAACAATATCAAAGGATTCTAAAAAAATGAGGGGTTGCATTATTGACTATTTGCTATATTTTCTTAAAAAATAAGAGTTCCTCATCAAATGTTAGATGTTTGACCTACTTATACTTAACCATTTTTTTAAACAAATAGTTTTTTTTAAAACTAGACTCAAAATGTTACAATTAATAATTTTATACCATCTTTAAATTTTGAATGTAGCCATCTCAAATAATCTATAGAATTTTAAAATTTCTTAATTTTCAAGAAATATATGTTTATGGGTAGGCCCCTTTTTGTCCCCCCAACTTTTTGTACTTACTATCGGACAAGATCATAAATTTTACAATGGCCAATATTTTTTTTAATATTCATTACAGAGGGAAGTCGATATGAATATTTAATACAATAACCAAAAAGTGTTTTTTGAAAATAATACAATAATGATAAAAAAATGTCAATCAATCTTGAAATGCAATTTTTTATAGTGAAGAGATAAGTTTTTGTCCTCTAACTAAAATTTCTACCTCTATGACCTCCACAATCAAATCCATCACTTTGAACACACATAGATAGTAAAATGACACATGATCTAAATACTATGACCTCCAAATCCACTTGGATGCATGGTTTTACAACTATTAAGGAGCTTAGAAACATTGACAACAAATATTGTTAAAATTCAAGTGGTAGTTTGATATATATGGCTTTGGTGATTTTTGGTTTTAAACTAGCATTACCAACATGTTTGAGGTGGTAGACAACATATAAGACTAGGTTCTTATCATCTAATCACACCTAATCAAGACACAGAGTACCCATTCTAGACTCAAGAATGCCCTTTTTAATAAGATAAAATTATAGGTTTTAGGGTAACTTTAGATAAATGTAAAATAAAAACTAAATTCATTTCCACAAATTGAAATAACCCTTATGTGTGTATCAAATCCCTATAATTACAACTTAGAGGACATCAATTTAACCTTGGAAATGAATCCATGGCACATGCTATAGTAATCAGTCCTAAAATGGAACTTTTTTGCAATGAGGAGATGAGTTCTTGTCCTCTAACTAGAACTTTCACCTCCAAGACCTCCACATGTAAATATATCACATTAAACACACACACACACACACACACACACACACACACACACACACACACACACACACACACATAAGTTACACATGATCCTATGACCATGACCTTCAAATACATTTGGATGCATGTTTTCATAAATTTTTAGTAGCTTATAAACATTGACAAAATTCTTGTCAACATGAAGTAGTGGTTGGATATCTTCACCACTAGTTCTTCATGGAAGGAAACTAGCACTAACAACATATCTGAGGTAGCAAATAACATCTAGGACCAAGTTATTGGCCTCTTATCATTCCCATTTGATTGACCCACTATCTATTCTAGCCTCAAGGATGCCCTTTTAATAATAATGGTCTAATTTTATTAAGTTTATCTTAGCTTCAAGAATATGAAATTCTTTTTTAATAGTGTCAACCATGTGATGGTGGAAGCTTATTTAGCACCATTAAGCTACAAAAAAATTGTTAGTAAGTAATTAAAAATTAAATTTATATGTACCACCTACAAAATCAATAAAATTTGGTAAAATTAAATACATCTACATTTTATAACTCAATATACCTTGAAATTTCAATCCAATGAACCACATGCTCTAATATTTATAGTAACAAGAAAAATTTCATGGTCTGACTCATGAAATTTCTATGGATTCTTGTTTAATGGCCTCCCACAATATTTGAGTAATTGAATATTTGTTATAGGAAGAAAATTTGAATAGTTTGATATATTCATATGTGTTTCAAAGTCTTCAAACAACCATACATCAAAATTTTTGAGAGGCTATCATTGAAGCTAAGTTTTAGTGACTACCATAGACCCAATGGAATAATCAACGTTTTCCCTATCTATGATTGGGAAAGTAAAAAAAATCCTTTACACACTGACATAAGTACTAATTTATTCTTTTTTTTGTCCTCATCAGAAATAACTTCAAAAAAATGCCCTGTATAAATTAACAAAAAATTAATGACACTAATAAGATTGATAATGAGAATAATAGTACATAGTGATTAATATTCTACCCAATTTCACTAGATCGGATACATGGTCAAAGTCATGGTATGATATCATATCTATAAGTTTTAATGTTGGTGAAATCTGATATATGTTGATTAGAATTAGAGGTATAGATCTCTATTCATCCAACCACTTTTGTGACTCACACTCATTCCAAATAAAGTCCATGCATGCAAACAAAAACATGTCAAGTGTCTCAGAGGAATAGTCCAAGAACCTACATTTGAACTACGAAATGAATGGAGATCAAATTTATCTCATTACGATAATATAATCAATTTTTCTTTATCCATCAACCAAAAATATCTATGATCACTAGAGTTTTCTTGAGTACCATGGCCCATTTTCCCTTTACATAATTCAACAATGGTTTTTTCTTCAATCAAAATAACACCATGTTAATACTTCAACTCTTCTCTTGCAATGATTCTTTGAACACATGATCCAACACCATCAAGATCTCCTTTTTCATGCCCAACATCATTGAAACTCCAAATATATTATACACCAATGGTAACATGCATCATATTCAATTAGTAAAATGTATGAATTCTTAAATTTATTGATGTATAATTATCTTATCAAATATGATTTTGATAAAAAGTAATGTTCCTCTCAGTAAAATTTTCATAGAACATCTAAAAATAACATTGCATATACTCTATACAATGTGATTGATCATCACTGACATAAAAATATTACTTCTCTTTACTAATAGGTGTATGCATGAATATGGCAACCTGTATTGAGTTGAATACTATGACTGAACTTCTATTTAAAATTTGAATATGTAATTCTCAAAAATTTTGAGTAATGAAATAATAGTTACAATTGGAATTTTGTCCATTCTTAACTTGAAATGTTCATCCAACCATGTATCCCTCTGTGTGTGCCTTACATATTAATAAATAATTTTTTCCCTAAATTCGATCGTAAATTCTAAAACTAGTATTTATTTTGTAACAAGTTTACACCTTTTATAATCTTTTTCATCTTTTACTTGATATGCCATAGATTTCTATTTCTCAAACTAACTAGTTTTTGTCTAATCACACTTGTACTATCCTCATGGATATAATTTTTTAATTTTGGTAATCCACCACAAATACTACAGTTTCCATCCAAACATGATTTATTCTAGAAAAATTATCCATCTAGTCTTTCACAAAAATGGTTGGAATAAATTTACTATCTGATTTTAGTATAAATTTCATGCCACATTCCCATAAAATATTGCTAGCATACAAAGTACAATATATATGGTAAAAACATCATAATACATTGAAAATTCAACATGTTTTATACAACAACAAGTGATGTGTGTCTGATTTATTTTTACATAAAAGGGTTTAAACATCTCAAAATATCTTAGAATAATATATATTTATGGATGCTTTTGTAAAAAATTAAATTACAATTATATTTGGGTCATATCCGAGAAATGTTTTGGATGGAGTTCATGATTACAAGAACCAACTCTTATTTTCAGCACATCTCTTGTATTGGGTGAAATTCTTGTTTTGTCTTTTCAAAATTATGCAAGTAATTATTTTAGAGCATCGACTATAGCTTTATCTTTCCATGGAATTTTACCAAAGAATGATCAGAGCTCATTGGTATTGGTGTCATTGAGTCTTTTATGTATTTCAATTACTTCCATTATTTTTCTTTTAATTTACATTCACTACTTGGATATTTTTTTAAATCAAGCATTTTATTCATGTTTCACCTCTTACAACACAAGTTTTAATTATATGTTGGGAAATATTGCATTATTTGTTAAAAAATTTCACACCTACGATATGATATGCATCATGTAGATTTTTGACAATTTTATTGTCTTCACCATCTATGTTAGATAATATTAGTCCTAGGGTGTACATTGTACATGTGCATTTGAGATAAAATTAGGTTTTAGGGTTTAAGGCTATAATAATAGACTAATTTAACCCCAAATCACATCATATACTTGTATTTAGGTTCAACAAGTTCAAATTATCCCCAACGACCTTTATATTTGCATTTATGATAAAATTAGGGTTGATTACGTTATATGTTACATCCTATCCAATTGATTGATCCATAAATTAGGTTCATGGTGCACAATTTGGCCCAAATCATGTCTCTAATTCTACCAATTAAGTAATTAGATCAATTCATGATGGAATTAAAGTTAATTTAGCCCTAAATCACATCTTGATCTTATAGTTAGATTGAAGGGGCTCAAATTGGCCTCAAATGCCTACTCAATTAAATTAATCATCTATTTGGTTTATTATATGATGACATTAGGGTCACTTTCACTCCAAATCACATCATATACAATTGCAAATAGGTTAACGTGGCTAATTTCTAAAAAAAAGATGTCATTAATTGTACCATGTGACTAGTTGGCTCAATATATGTTAAAATCAAACCTAATTTATCCTAAAAATACATTATATAGTTGTAATTAAGTTCAAGGTACTCATATTGACCCTAATTGCCTCCACAATTAAACCAACCAACTATTTTATTCATTATATAATGACACCAAAACTACATCCTATATATGTCAAACTTGTATCTATCATTGAACCAAATGATTATTTACTTTATTCTCTAATGAAATTGGAGACAATTAAGCTCCAAATAACATTTTATAGTCATAATTAGGTTAAACGGGCTCTAATTAGCCCCAATTTCCTTCATTTTCAATGAATGGACTATTTAGTTTATTTTATTATGACATTGGAGTTGATAGCCACATATTACATCTTTTATAGTCAAAATTACATTATAAGGTTCAATTTCACTCAAATTATATCATTGATTGCACCAATTCACTCATTCACTCAATATTTTTAGAAATATAATCTAATTTAGCCATAAATCACATCCAATACATATAGTTGCATTCAAGAGGTTCAAATTGGCCCTAATTGCCTCCACCATTGAATCAATTTACTATTTCAGTCATTTTGCAATGAAACGAGGCTTGGTTGAACCTTAAATCATATTCTATATAGTCAAAATTATGATCATAAACATAAAGTGACAAAAATTATATCACTATAAGTATTATGTCTTTTTTGTGGTAGTGTATATACTAACACAATCCATTTTAAAATAAAAATATAATTTAAATTATAAATGTGAATAGATAGATAAATATAAACACATGTGCAAAGGCTTATTTTATTTTTTTGGTGTTATGTTAATGTAACACATATGCACTATAACATATACACACTATGGTATGTTTGAACCGAAAATCATGTCTTTTGGCTAAAAAATGGATTAAATTTCTGAGCCAAAGGCTTGGAGATATAGGCACACAACCAAATTTGAGATCTTTGACAGAAAATAAGAAAAATCAATTTCTATTACAAAAAAATTTTGAATTTTAACAAGATAATTCATAAAATTATTAATACGATGATAAGCACACTCTCCTCTTTCCAAATATATGATTTTATTAATTTTTACACTATTTTAAGGTTTTCGTCTATGTTGGTTTCTAACTATGGCTTTTTTAGGCCACTTCTTGATGCAAATATAAATACCTATATAAGTTTATGTATTTTTTTTTTGTTGATCCAAATGTAAAAAATATTATATGGCCACAAACTAGGCCTAATTCTACACTCATATGAAAAAAAACATTTTTAAAAATAGTGAGAGGGGAGGGCACACGACCAATTATCTATTTTTTGTCAGTTTTCAGGATCTATTTATTTGTAAAATTAGTTTATATATATATATATATATATATATATATATATATATATATATATATAAACTAATTTTACAAATAAATAGATCCTGAAAACTGACAAAAAATAGATAATTGGTCGTGTGCCCTCATATATATTTATTTGTAAAATTAGTTTATATATATATATATGATTTTATCTAAATTTATACCAAAGGGTTTCAAATAATATCAAACAATATTAAAAATTAGGGGTCACACAATTGACTATCTATTATGTTTTCTTAAAAAATAAGAGTTCCTCATCAAATTTTAGATGTTTGACTTAATTAACCATTTTTTTTATAAAAATAATAGTTTTATGAAAAGTAGACTCAAAATACTACAATTTATATTTTTATACCATCTTCAAATTTTGAATGTAGTTATCTCAAATAATCTATAAAATTTGAGATTTCTCAATTTCCAAGAAAAACATGTCTATGGATAAGCCCCTTTTTATTTCCCAACTTTCTGCACTTACCGTGGGACAAGATCATAAATTTCATAGTGGTCAATAATTTTTTATATCTTTCCTACATAAGAAAGTCATTATGAATATGAAATACAAGTAACCAAAAAAAAATTTAAATAAAATAATAGAGTAATAATTTTTTTAAAAATTAAAAATTCAGCGAAATATTTTTTTAAATGGAAATATTTTTTCAATTTTTTGGTCTTACAAATACTTCAATTTCTTATTTCAATTTCTTTAGATAATTTCCATTGTCATTATCCTTTAACCACATTAAAAAACCTAGAAAAATATTTATTTTCCATTTTTTCCTCTTTCAAAAATAAATATATTTTGTAAACCTAATATTGCAAAAAATTGAGTAAAAATTTACATTACACATTTCTCAATACAAATTAATAAAATTAGGAATAAATAACTAAACTACAGCTAATCATTTCGAATTTCAAAATCACATATTAAACTTCCTAAAATTCGATAAATAGTGATATACCATCTAATATACCGCTTAATTCTGGTATATTCGATTTCCCAACATACAATAACTCTGGTATATTAGATTCTCCAACATACAATAACTCTAGTCTCATGGTTCGGAGTGATATAAGAGGGGCCTCGACATAAACCGGGTTTTTGAATCGGTAGAAGGCGAAGGCAAAGCCGAGGTGTTAAATGTCATAGACGTTGCATACCCGTTCGATGTCGACGCCGACGTTACATCAGAACGAAGAGCGTCGATATACATAGCAACAGGCATATTCAGAGGAATATATCGCAATGGGGCTTCGAATTTCAAAATCTTTACCGCATCTCTCATTGTCGGTCTTAGTTTTGGATCCGGATGAGAACAGGACAATCCCACTAACATCAGCCGCTCCATCTCCTCGGCTTTGAAATTCCCACCCAACCTTTCGTCCGCTGCATCCAAAAGTTTCCCCTGCCCGTACAAATCCCAAACCCATTCCACCAGTCCTTCATTCAAGCTCCGATCCACCGGTCGCCGTCCGCAGGCAATTTCCAGAGTCACCGCTCCAAAGCTGTACACGTCCGCTTCTGTACTCGCCTTTCCCGTTCTGACACACTCAGGTGCCAAATACCCGTAAGTCCCCGCCACCACGGTTGTATGGGAGGCTCCCTGATTCCGTTCCACCACTCTAGCCAGACCAAAATCCCCTACCTTCCCAATGAAATTCGAATCCAGCATAACATTGCTGGCCTTGATGTCTCTGTGCACCACTCGCTGTTCACAATCTTCGTGAAGATAAACAAGAGCCGAGGCCACGTCGCAAGCAATGCTGTACCTTTGATCCCACTGAAGAAGATGAGTGGGAGTAAGTTTTTGCTCCCCGAACAAATGTTTGTCCAGGCTTCCGTTTGGCAGGAATTCGTATACCAGAAGCAACTCGTCCTTTTTATGGCACCATCCCAAGAGCTGGACAAGGTTACGGTGTCTCAGCTTGGTGATTATGGTAACCTCTGAAACGTACTCCTTCTTTCCTTGCTTCGATCCTTGGGATATTCTTTTCACTGCCACAACCTCGTTTGTGCCAGGCAAGACGCCTCTGTAGACACCTCCGAAGCCTCCTTGGCCAAGCTTTTGGTCTTCGCTGAAGTTTGTGGTAGCGGCGCTGAGCTCAGTATAGGAGAACTTGCGAGGGCCCTGCGCAAACCATTCGTCGAGCTCCACATCGCTCTCCTCGCTTGCCTCGCCACCGCGCTTGCTTTTTCTAAAATACCACCGTGCGGCAGCGAATACGAAAACGCTTACGATAAGCAAGCCGGCGAAGACTGAAATGAGAACAAGTTTTACAGAATGGCTGTTGTTGCCTTTTCCAGGGCTTGCAGTGAAGATCTCCCAGAAATATTGAGAGGAGTAATTCCAGGAATGCACTGTGTGAGTCTCGGCGGAAGATCCAGTCGAAGCCGATATGCCAACCTTGACGTTCTCGGGCAGAAACTCCCGCAGGTCTATATCATAAGACAAGATTGGGTTTTCTGGTTTGGATAAATTATTGCTGTTACCAGAAGGGTTATATACAAGAAATACCTGAAGCTGCTTTGCTGCACCATCATAATCCACCCATGCGTCCCAATATGCCTCATTCTTGAGGGTTTCGTTTTTTAAAGGATTGCTTGCAATTTTATTCAGCGAGACGATCCCCTTTGAAATGATAGAATTGACATCAATTCCTACATGGTTGTCATCGGTGTCAAAGTAATTCTTGTACGTGTCGAACTCGACAGCAACAATCTGATTAGATGAGTTTCCGTCAGTTGTTCTGTTAAAGAGGCCGAGCCACTGGCCCGTAGCGTTCACGGGCGGCTCAAAATGGAAGGGGGCCATGAAGAAAGTAATTCCATCCCCTGCGTCCTCGCTGTTGTTGACTCTGCCAATGATAAATTGGAAATGAGTAGAGAAATTTGCAAGCGCCTGAGAGTTGTTGTCCCATATAGGAACCGATTCGCTGTAGGTGACCCAGCCGAAGCTGGATTTCATGGTGCCTATGGCTATATTTTTGGTGAGTTGTATCGTATCCACTTGGAAATAAGCATCCTCAGAAAACTTGAAATCGTCTTCGGGAGGGAAAGTAAAGTTGAGGGTTGCTGCCTCTGCCGCCAAAACGAAGTAAGAAACAATACACAAGGAAAAGAAGAGGAAGCGGTTTGCCATCTGCAGCACCACCACTGGATTGTCTGCACGGCAGAACAAAGATAGTTTAATGCAGAGCAGAGCAGACATATAAAGAGTTCAAACTGGTTGACCACTTCATCGTTGGGCGAAGTCGTTAACGTTTGTCGGCATCGAAACGGTCATAAATCTGAGACCTGGGTTTCTGATGTGAGGGCTGTGAGTCTGGTAATCTTTAATGTATCTTAATTACTTATTTAATTAATCATCATCATTATTATTTTAACATTGGGTACAAGAGGCTTATGTCAGTCGATAGTTTATATTGGAATTTTGAAGTAAAGTAATCTTTTCTTTAATTTAATTAATTATTTTTATTTTTATTTTCTAAGGTAGTGGGTAGAAGAGGAAGTTTAATGTGGAATTTTCAAAGTTTATAATCTTTTATTTAATTTAATGTTATTAGTTTATGTTGATTATTTTAAGTAGGTAGAAGAGGCCTATGTATGTTGATAGTTTAGTATGAAATTTTTAAGTTGAGTAATCTTTTTCTAATTTAATTTAATTAATTAATTAGTTTTATAGTATTTGAAGCTTTTTCCATTAATTTGAATTTTTTTTTCTCAAAAATTAAGATAAGATATTCTTTCATTGATATAAGATAAAATTTTAAAACCATATATATTAATAAGAGTTTTCATGTTTTCATAGTGTATAAGAGTAAGCAATTGATTTTTGGATCCAAAACTATATATATGTTCATGAAAGACTCGTGGGATTGAAAAAATGCAATGTAATGTAAAGAATAGGGAGTGCAAGAGTAATTCAAGCAAACCCAAAAAATAAAAATAATATGCAAACAAAAAATATGTGGAGAGAAAAATAAAAATCATGTCCTTTGACGCCTCATTGATCTCATCATATCTACAAACCCATTACATGACCGCTTCTTTCTCAATCTTGAAGAAGAAAAAAAGTGACAAAGGAAGAAATCCTCTAGATACGAATCATTGTAGAAGTAAAGTATCTACCAAATATTTGAGAAGATCAACATCTCTTGAATGAAGAGAACTGCGCATCTATGATCCTTCTAAGTCATGAAGTCTAGAGAGAGTTATACAACTCTCTAAATAGGGAAACAAATCACCACCCAATATCATATCAAGGAGATCATCTAAATACAAAATGATCCTTAGTTTTAGCCTTAAAAAACATATATGATGTACTTGAGGAATATGGGGATCTATCTCAATAGAAATGTAGTCTAAACAAACTTTGAATTATGCCAATAAAACCCTTAAATAACAAGATAATTTAAGTTTAGTGTACCCTAGAGGTTCGACGAGCCCATCCTCAAAGTGAATATATGTATTTTGGAATTTTTGAAGCTTTTGAGGAAAGAGGATCATAAGGATTTAGCCATTTGGATTGAAGGTAGGCTTTATAGATCTCATCTCTGACACCCCATTTTTTCTCCCTTTTCAATGCATTAAGTGCATCAATTGGAAAATTATGTACGAGTTCATATCAATGTCAAGATATATAAGGTAGAGTCAAAGCCCTAACATACCACCTAGATTTGATCCCAAGTTCTTCTAGTTGCATAGAAGATTTGAATGCTTGAGATGGGTACTTAAAGAAATCAACCAAAGAGTTGGCCATCAGTGTAACCCTATGTATCTTAATCACCATTGATGTAAATGGAATTTACTCTGATAAACTAACACAAAGGAGATTTTCTATAATAAGAATATTACATAGGTAAAGAGAATGACAAGTGCACAAGAAATTTTACCTAGGGAAACTGTTTTGGGTACAAAAATCTAAGATAATAACCTACTTGAATTAAAATAAATAGGACGTCTTACACTGTTATGATCAAGTTTCAAGGTTTTATAAAATTCATACTACTCTTAATTGTATATTACAATGCACACACTTGATTATGTGTATTGAAAATTCAATAACCTTTGTTATACATATCCAATGTATATTTGATCTCACTATTCTTTAGAAGAACAATTTATTATAATAAAAATCACTTGCAACATCTATAATGCAAAATTATTTGCATGCACCAACTATTGCAACAAGTGAAAAATGTGTAATGATCCTTCACAAATCCATGTTGGAACATCAAGTATAGGTTGCTGTAAATTCCACGATTTGATAGATACAATTACACAAGGATTTTTAATTCCTTCATATAACCTTTCATTACTTTGTGTGTTTCACAGCTCCTTGTCACACCTTACTACAACTCAACCATTGAGCACCCCTTCAAAATTTTTAAGAGTGAAATTAATAATTTTAAGATTACCCTACAATGGTGTTCTATCATTTTCACACACTATCAAACTTATGAAATTTCCAAATAAAATATCCATGCAAGTCTTGCCAACCCAACTTGTGCAATCAACCTACACAACCAAGCACTTGCACAAAACACCTTTTGCAACACCAAATGTGCACATAATTACTATTGCATAATTTTAGGCAAAGTTGAGACATTTAAATAAAATGTCTCACATGTTGAACATGTTACATAAGGGAACACACCTTCAACAACTTTTGGAAATCATGTCATCTCCTTCTTGCACTACGAAACCTTATTAATACTTACTACCTTGTTCAATGAATCCAAAATGTTTTTCTTTATGTCCATTTTTTCCATTTATACCCTTATCTTTTACACCATTTCCCTCACAAAATGATATCACATGTCAATGTGATTTTTTTGAGAATGATAGTCAGTGTTATTTTCTATATAAATTGTGCTTTGACTATAACAACTTATCTTTATTGCACCTTCCTTAAACCCAAAACTATAAAATGAATTTTGAAACCACACTATTTCCTTACTTGCATTATTAAATGTGATTTACTCATCCTCATTTGTAGATATGGCCTCACTTTCCTTTAATTTTCTCATCCAACTTAGCACTCCATCAAGCAAACTGAAGACCTAAACATTGATAGACATATGACAATCAAGATATCCATCCCTATTATAATCCATAAATCCTTATAGACTCAAGGTCTTCCTTCCATCAGATGTTCCCTAATAGTAGGTATCATGATTAGACATTGCTCTTAAACATTTGAATATCCTCTTCATTGTTTCCATGCTTCTTGCTTAGATTGGACATGAAATTACTAACTACTCCAATTGCATGTGTAATGTTCAATATTTTATAAACCATTCTGTACATCAATATTCCCACCACACTCACATATGGAACTTGATACATGCCCTCAAACTCATTTTGATACTCTAAACTTTGCACAATTGATAACTTCTAACTAATTGGGAAAGGTTGTAGACTATTTTGTTAGTCTGGATATCGCATCCCTTTGGGATACATAGGAATGAGAATTCAACTACCTTTGCAACCGCACCTTTACATTGTAGTATTCATGGAGGATGGGCCAACTAGCTATGTCCTACATGGATGTATGAGTTTGATCTAGGATGAATTTTATTCTAATAAAAAGTCTTTCATATTTTTGAGTCTCAAATAGAGCTTTTGTTCTTGTTAACAAAATGGGGTTTAACATGACAATTTTAGTGAACAATTGCTAGCTCAAGATAGGGATGAAACTTTTGAAAGAGACACAACAAAATTCTTATAGCTTAGGTTTTTAATAGACCAATACCTTATTCATTGGGCAGTAGAGTCAACCATCAAATGTTCATAAATGTTTCAAAGAGAAACATGTATTAAGTGTTTGATTTCTTATTACATTGGGACATTTTAAAAAAAATAGAAGTGAATGCACATATATATTTAGTCATCTATAAATTCACTCTTTGAACTTATGTTAGCAAAGAATTTGTGGATATGAAAGGTTATGTAAAGAAAAATCTTGGCATAGGATTTGATTATGAGCATAAGCCACACCTAGAGGACTACTAGTTTGATTGTGTACATGAAATTGAAGTAGTTTTAAGAGACTGGATTCAAAAAACCCTTGATGATATAAAAGCATTTATAGATGAGTGGGTATAAGATAGGATGATAGATGATAAATTAGATTGTATTGATTTAGAATACATCAATATAATTATTATTTCATTATTTTTGGCTATTAATTGGTCAATCATAGAACAAACTAACTTGCAATGGATAAAATAAATAATATGGGCTCATACAAAAAAAAAATTGGATAATAAACTAGCTGGAGTAACTATAGGTGGTTCAAGATGAGGAAAAGTTTCAGCTCCTACAAAGAAAGATCCCCCATGATCTTCCAAAAAAAGAAACCAGAATGTGGTGATTTAGACATCCAATTATTCTACTTCATATGATGGTGGAGATGAATATCCTAATCCCAAGAAGCAATTGTGAAAGCAATGTGAGTAAATTCTTATGGTATGGAAAAATAGGCAAGCCGAGAAATCAGTAAAGCCACAATCTTTGATCAAAGCTTTAGGTGAACCCAACTTGCTCATCCCAAATACCACATAATAATACTTAGCCTCATCCCAAGAGGTAGTAAAGTATAAAATGGATGAGGAGGAGATGCCACATTATCCATCTGAATCCACATGGGTTTTTCCTCATCCTCCAAATCATCTCACTCCATCTCCATCAGGTGCCCAAGTGGTTACCTTTAGTGAACTTTCATTCCAATGGGTATAGCCAATGCTATAAAAAAGGAAAAGGATAGTTGAAATAAAATTTCTAGATTTTGATGTGGTAGATGACCTATTATAAACCCCCACACCTAAGAAAGTAAAGACCACTTCTAGGATGGTGTTTGACTCTTTAGGGCATAGTTTATGGAAATTATTGGGACAAATGTTGATAAAAACATAGAATAAATGACAATAGGAGATTATAACCTCAAGAAGATATCACTTGGAGAAGGAACAAGAGAAGGTAACATTCATAATATCAAAAAAAAACATTGAAAGAATAATTAAGAGGTATGAGGAATATGAGATTTATTAGAAACAAATCAAAGGATAGATCAAATAATTGACAAGCTATGTCAATTACTTGTTTAACCCTACTGAGACCCCTACCATGCCATAGATTGTCACTCTGGGACAGTTGCCAGGGATAGTAAAGAGGTCATTGCTAAAATATTCAAACGTAACACTTGTGATAAAAATATTGAAGTATGGTTATATGACTTCCTTGAAAATGGAATGAAATATATTTTAAAAGTCATGAGAATTTATGACCTCATTGATCAAGAATTGCAATATATCCACAAATAGATCAAATCTCATACTGTCAACTTGAAACTATGGGAAGAATTAATTGAGGACATTAAGGAGATGATTTTTATTGAATCCAAGGTGATGTTAGAAGGTGTAGACATGTAATTCTAGACACTATTTGTGTTGAAATTGTCAATCTTACTCGAATTGCACTCAAATGCCCAATTTAGGCCAAAATCACTAAAAATACACTAAAGGCTTTGAGCTTATCATATACAAGTGTTGATTTATGTCAATGTATCCCTAAATGGGGCAATGTATTTTATGTGATTCCTAAATTTGATCAATTCATTTCGAGTCAAAATGACAATTTCACCTTTTTATGCTTTGAGACACTCTTTTCTTCTAATTCGTTAGTACACATCATGTACCTTTGTTATTTTGTGTTATGAAAGTCCTAAATGGGAATACATTTCTAAAGAATCTAACATCACCTTCCATTTCTTATTGAGTCAAATTATGACCTAGTAATATGACTTTTTGACCATTTTGATTAATTGAGGGCCAATTTGTAACTGCACAAATATTAATTAATATTGTTTAAGGCTAATTAATTAAAATCATGAGCTTAAGTGGATTTGCCATGGAGTTTATTGATTATTTCAATATTGGAAATTGATTCCCAATATCTACATCACCTAATGACATCATCTATGGGGTGGCATCCATAAACCATAAATGCATAAAATATTTGAATTATGGGCACTTGTGCCTAATTAGTGCTACTTCCTCCCAAATCATTATGAGTCTATTTATGGATTTAATTCCAAATATTAGATTAATCAATGGCCACACTTCTCAATCTTGAGATGGATAGTCAGGGTTGATATTAGACCATTTACAAAATCTATAAATAAGAGGGCATAAAACACCATTCCTTAAGCTATTTTATTTTAAACTTATGCTAAAATCTCTTCAAAAGTCATTTGTTTTTCAATTATTATGTTATTTGAATTTGGGTAAGCTTATTTTGGTAGACCAATTTGGAGATTTATTCTATTGATTCTAGGTTATGAATAGAGCTCTTGAGGCAATGATTGACAAAGACTAGAGCTCTACATCAAGGGGTAAACACGCTTGGAGCCACTCTTGGGTGGTGGAATCAATTTGGGAAAGTAACTAGTATTATTTTCTTTCAAATTATTCTTCATAATCATTAGCAAAATCCACATGCATAATTTGGCTTAGATGGTCAATTTTTATGCATTCTTTTGTGAGTTTTCATGACTAATGTTTGAATTTATCCTCTTTGAAATCTATCTGACATTTTGGCATGGTCGGTGGGACTCATGGACTCCATTTTAGAAAAGAAGACACTGGTCAATCAAAATTTCTATTTTCATCATTAAAAATTTTTTTAAATTCAATTTTAAAGCTTGTTTTCCCATATTTTTATGTACACATAGGTCACATAGTGACCACTGATGTTTCTGATTAACGACCGATAATTCTACCAATCACTACCACTTGGGTTGTAGAGGAAACCCCATTTAAAATTTGTCATTTTGAGATTTTATTCTAGTTTTTGATAACAAATTAGATTTCTTAAGTCTCTAGTCTGAACCAAAACATAATCTAGAAGGTGTCTTTTGGAGTTTTTATTTTTAGGCTAGCAAAGTTTTTATGGAAAATCCTTTCTTGCCTAAACATTTTTGAACAAATTCAAGTTTATATTGGTTAAAATTGAATTTTAAGTATATGGTCTAATTTTATTTCATGATCTATAAGGTTTAATTGTAGATATTTTTATTCTAATAGTTAGCAAGTGCCTTTTGACAAGAATATTGATGCCTTCAAGTCGATAGGTAACCGTCAGTAGTTAGGTTTCAACTAGCCATGATTGGTAAAACATCAATCAGTGACAGTTAGGAAGTAATTTTTGCTGGTCAGAGATGATTGTCGATGGTCACTATGTTTTCAAAACACAAACTCAAGAGCACTTAAACCAATGTTTCTTGTCCCATTTGAAAAAGTGCTTCAAATATAAACAAGATTCTCACAAGTTTTATGTAGGACCTACTTGTCAAGTGATTAAATCATGCTTAATTAAGTCTTTTTAAACCTCTTTTGGATGCTTAAAAAGAATTATGAATTTATATTTGGTGATTAAATTAAAATATAGAGTGTTTTCTTGAATCATTTGATAGCTGTTCTTTTAAAGTTTTTAAAACTTAAGGCCAAGGGACCAAATAACACCACCAAATATTTCATTTTAGTGCTTTAAAAATGAACTCACTTCTAAGTTTTTATTTTATGCAATTTATTTATTATTTACTTAGTTAGCTTTATTTGTGTAAAAAAAAAGTTATGCATGTATGCTCTCTCCCCATCTCCTATAGGGAACTTGTGGGATCAAAAGTGCCATCTTCATTGAAAAATTATGCCTTAGTCTAAAGGCATAAAAATGATGTTTTCAAGGATTTTTCCAAGACCTGCATGGCCTGGATGATCTAGAAACAACCATAAATCTTTTTTACTTAATTTTTATTTCACATATTTTGGCTTATGAGGGGGACTTCATTACCACCCATAAGTTATATAGGGAAGCTTTCAACTAGGGCTTAATCTCCCAACATCATCTTTATCCCTTCTCCATGGAGGGAGGTATATAAATTAGGATCCCCTCAATGGGATGATGGTTTGAGATATTAAACCATCTCCATTAGTAGAGCCTTAACCCACATTGTATGATTATATTGGATATTGTACTACACTAAATAAGTGATAAATGTAGAGGTTGTGAAAAAGACTAGACCTTTTCATAACAAATCATTTTATATGGACCTAATTGACGTGTTGCTTCTCTTGTGTACACAATGTGAAAGTTATCATTTTAGTCAACTGTACTTGGTCATACCTTGATAGGATTTAGGATGTTTACTTAGTTATATTTGTCGTAGATTACTCTATCTTATTTTTTGAGTCAAAAATTATTTGTGAACCAAATGTCAAAACCAAACACATTGTCCAAAAATTTCTTGAACAAGGAGGCATTACGCTATCCAAGTGAAAATCATCTTTTTCCTTGTTCAAAATTGTCATCTAAAACATTGTGTCATATCTTCTCATTGGAACAATTATGCTTCCCATTTGAGTCTAGATCATTTACCAAGTTTTATTAAGTCTTTCATTGATAATTTAAATTCAAAATTGCACTTTTCCAAGTTTATAAGGTTGATGTGTTAAACTAGGTTCACCATTTGCACTTAACTTGAGGGAACTTGGGTTCAATTTCAAATTTGGGTTAAAGACCATTTATAAATTCATTATCAAATTATCATCATTGGTGGACTCAATTCATCTTGTGTATCACTCATGATTTGAGTCTTAGAACATATTTTATACTACCATTCCTATTACCATGTAATAATGTTATGATTCCCACTTGGTTCTAGTTTTATACATAGGAATTTTTACATGTTTTCACATCATGAGTTTCTTGGTTCGTATTGTCTCCTTCCTAGTCTGAAGGGATTTCTTCTAGTTTCCTAGTAGCAACTTGTTGAAGTTGAACTAACTTTTATGGTATTGATGTATCTCAAAAGTATACATTTTAGTAAACTAGTGACACTCTAGGCTTTTTGAGTTATCATACCCTCTTCTAATTCATATGATTTCAACATTACCCAAGGTTAAGTAAATTTGTGAACATCATTCTTCTAATTGTGTGTGGTTCCAAGCCACCCTCTTTTTATAGTCTCTTTGGTACCTTAGTCATTTTATTGGAGGAAAGATCAAAATCCATACCTTATTTAAATGTTTTCAAAATATTGTCCAAATCTTGTCAAACGTGTAGAATAACCTTTCTAGACATGAAACTAGGTACACTCATAATGGGATCTCTTATGGCCTTAGTTGTGAGCTAGAGCATTGTTATGGTAGTTATGAATATTCTTTCTTGTTTGAGGATGTCATCTTCTTTGATCCTATTTGATGAAAGCCATTCCAATCCATGTTGATTATTATGTGTCATCCCCATATTTACCCTTTGATTTGCATGTTGCACTTGAAAGTTATTATTTTAGGATATCTTCCTTTTATTTGTACACCACAATAAAAGGTTACCATTTTATGTCCATTGCCTTTATCTATTGAGCCTATTTTTGTTGAATTTCCATTTGATGAACTTGATTATTTTATCCCTTCTTCAATAGTCTAATATTTGGAGATCCCATTATTGAACCACAAACTATTATTCCCATTAAACCAAATGTTCCCCACTTTATAAATTTTGTGTTGATCTATGAGCTTCAAAAAGAACCATTACCTCTTCAAGAGCCATCTTATGAGGACCAAAATGTGTTCAAGATTGATATTTTACAACCAATTGTGAACCAAGATCACAATGTTATTATTGAAACACCCATTTTTGATGAGTTAACCTATGATGAATCACCTATTCATGTTTTACCTATTTTTAAAGAGCCTCATCTCCTTGACAAGCCAGTCTTTACAGAGTTATCTCTTGATATTTTCCCACACATAGAGGAGTCTCCTTTTGACAGACAATATTTTGTCAAGCTATGCCTTGAGCGGTTCCCTCTCTTTATTGGGATTCACTTAGATGAGACAATATATGTGGAACCCTTCTTAGATTAATCACTTTTTATTAAGCCCATTATGCCAACACAAGACATTACTTGTTTGATACAAAACATTCAACATAGCATTATAGAAAGAACCACATTAGATGAAGAAACAATATTAGATTCGGGTTCATTTTTTACATTGACATCATATTTAGCATCAAAACCAAAATAAAAATCATTTATGACATCGGATTCAAAGGCCATTGTATTGGAATCAAAATCAGAAATAGAATACAATATTGGTTATTACAACATTGGTTACAATTGCCTTGTGGATCAATTTAAATATATTTGTGATGCTACTATAGTTTTTTAGAATTATTACTTCATCATCGATACAAATAATCCTAGTATATTCTATGAGGATTGTGCTTCCATTCATCATTCCATTACCCCATCCACCATAACCATTATATTGATATTCCACCTCCCACAAGTATTGATTAGGACTGATAGAATATCACTTTGTTGAATTGCATCCATGGTGACATATTAGGTGTATAACATCATGGGGACAAAGACCAAATTCATTTAGAATAACACTCTTCTAATGAAACCTTTTTAGAGGTTTTAGGAGATGATCAAAAAATAGACTCAACATATTTTAGTGAAAACTTTTTGAAGGTGATAGAAGACAATCAAAGTCAAATGTTAACAACTCTTCATGAAACCTTCATGGAGTCACTATGGGATAATCATAACAAATTCATTAATGAAAACCTCATCAAGGCATCAAAAGTATAACACAAATTTTTTTCATTGCTTATAAAGACATTATCAAAGATCAAATAAGTATAGCTTTCAATCTACAACATAATCATATGGTATCTACTCTCAAGATCAAACATCAAAAAAAATTGGTGGTTCTATTGAGACCATCTTTAGAGGTCTTCGACCCCACCACAACCAAAATTATGTTAAATCTAAAGTAAAAATCATTATGTGTGACTGAAAGTCTTGATGTTTATTTGTTTCCCATTCATCATACACTCCATTATCATCCACATTTTATTACTCATTTATACTATTTATCCCATACCTAACATTATCTACCATCCTTGGCAACACTTTCCTTTATAGAGGCTATAAATATATCTTGTCTCGATGTTTAAAGGAAATAAAATCAATTAACAACAAAGATCATGAACACTTTATTGAGATCCAAATTGACAACAAGTTCTTGATAGAGCAACATTTTCGATGAGGTGTTGGATAGTAATTTTGTAGATGATCTTTTTTGTTATCTCACATGTTGACTAGGGTGTGCATCTCCATGTTAGTAGGAGCAGTTGAACCATTTTTTATTTTTCCAATTACCATTTTCCATTACCATGCTTCATCTCTTGGGGGAAACCCTATAGACACTTTTTAGGCATATTATACCATTGTGTTCTATTTACCACACTATTTGAACTACATTGACTTGAGGTCCTTCAAAACTATGTAGGTAGTGCTTAATTTCTATTGAGGTTAACTTGGTCACCCCTTTTTTCATGATCTTGCCATTTTTCAAGTATCTTATCCCATGATCTCACCATTTTATGAGAAACTTAAGCCATGCTCTCATTGTTTTACAATCACACTAAACCAATCATTTCTTGGGGGAAACTTTGTTGCCATTATAGCCAATTATCTCCTGATCATTTTCCTTATACCCTTTTATTATACCACGTATTTACTATTGACCAAAGCCTATTTGTATTCATCTTGCTTATCCCATTTTGATATTGGTTCCTTTGATTCTTCCTACACCTTTTCATGAGGGGATTCCAATCTATTTTCAATATTTTTAGAATGTTGTGTTGAATGATAGTCTATGGAAGTAGTGTGACATTTAATATAGAAAGTTATCTTTCATTAATTATCTTATTGGTATCACTTATTAAAATTACCTATGGGAAAATTAGTATTGTCCTTGATACCCCTAATTATAACTACCTATGGGTAAATTAGGTACAATGCCTTTTTTGTCATGCATTTTTGCATCACCTAGTCATTATTATTATGATTTACCTTTTCTTTGGCCTTTATTTTCAAACTTGTTATGACCTGGTTGGTTTTTCACCACCTTTTATGTGGGTGGAATTAATATGACTTGAGGCTCTAATGGGATTACATAGGTTGTGCTTAATTCAAGTTGAGGTCAACTCAGCCCCCCTTTCATTACGCTCTCATCATCTTATCAGCATTTTAAGTTGGAATTCTCTCACCATTTAATGAGATGGATCATTCCATGTCTTTTAATCCTCAATCGAGTTGAGATACTTAGAAATTTCTAAAAACATTTTATTTATTTATTTATTTTTTTTCCTATTTAGTCTTGCTTCTTTATTTTCTTTTCTAAGAACATCTTGATGGTCCACATGGTTCTTGATTATTCATATCCCGATCTCATGTTGTTAAGTTGTCCTTTGTTTTTAAACATTTCTATTTCTTCTTGAGTCTTGATTACTCATAAATTGACTTTAAGTTAGGTGCATTTATGTTTTGTATTTTTCTTTGTCTTTTATTTTTTATTTAAATGTAAATAGTTGTAACTCTAGTTTTGGTCATTGTTTACCATTATCCTTAGTTATAGGTATTCAAATTTGAACTGGATCCACAAAATTGAAATGAAATGTCATTATGAGTTATTCATACTTATGATGCCTAATTTATTAATTTATATAAAGCACTTTGTGATCTAGAATCAAGTCTTAACATTAACATAGATCAAATGAATATGTCTCAAGAAAACTATGCATAGACTAGGCTCAATAGGTTTAGCACCTGACTCTATGCTTAGTCATGCATCTCTCACATACATCATGAATATAATCAATTCTTGGTTAGTTTTCATCATCCTTCATTCCATTCTCTCCCAAATTCTAGATGAACTACATTAGCCTAAAGTTCATGTTGGAACATGCATCCATGGAACTATATAGACAACACCTACTTATCTTACACATCTAGAGTCATCTCGATGACCTTCATTCTTATTTTCATTTTTTTCATCTCTTTGTGCATTCTTGTATGCCTATTTTTTAATATATTTTTCTAAGCCATTACACCATCACATCTATGTTTATGCCCACTTATTTTAATCTATGTTTTAGGTTATATATTTGAGCTATTTTGGTTTCCAATTTCTGTATTTTGGGGCATAAATTTTGAACTAGTTAACAAAACTAAATCAGCCCTATAGGGGCACACCATTATTTATTCTTTATCAATGATCAAAATTATCCCTGTTGTGGCACAATTGTCTTATAATGATCAAATCTACCCTATTGGGGCACCTTTTGTTATCATATTTTGGAAACCACATTCTACACACTTTTTCCCATGATGGAAATGTTTAAGTGTACAACTTGTCTCATGATTTATCAATGTCATAAGTGCACAACTTACACTCAAATTGGGTGCATTCAAAGTGTGTTCCCCACATTTATGGATTGAATTCTTCTCATTCCCCCAATCTTTGGGGCTCATTATACCTATAATTATATTTTGATAATTGATGGTAATCATGTGTAGAAGCATTAGCTTATTTGGATGTGATCTATTCCATGGGTTAATTTCTCACTTTCCCTCTCTTTTTGAGAGTCCATCCTTCTCTTTCATCATAGTATGTCCTCTCGAGGGGGAATCATAAGTCATTTGCATTTTATTATTAATAACTCTTTTCTTTGAAAATATGTTGCTTTGCTCAAATGTCTCGCCACACCTTCTCAAATAGGGTAAAATATAGACATCTAATTCCTAACACTATTTGTGTTGAAATTATTCATCTTACTTGAATTGCACTCAAATGTCCAATTTAGGCCAAAATCATAAAAAATATGCTAAATGGTTCGATCTTATTGTATACAAGTTCCTATTTAGGCAAATATATCCCTAAATGGGGTAATGCATTTTATGTGATTCCTAACTCAAATCAATTCAATTCGAGTCAAATTGATGATTTCACCTTTTTATGCTCTAGGACACTCTTTTAATCTAATTAGTTAGTAAAAGTAATGTACCTTTTTTATTTTGTGTTGGGAACATCCTAAATTGGGATATAGTTCTAAGACATCTAAAATTGCCTACCAATTCTTCTCTAGTCAAATTAAAACCTATTAATATGACTTTTTGACCATTTTGATTAATTGAGGGCCAATTTTCAAAGAATTACACAAATATTAATTAATCTTGTTTAAGGTTAATTAATTCAAATCAAGAGATTAAGTATATTTTCCATGGAGGTTATTGATTATTTCAATATTGGAAATTGATTTCCAATTTCTACATCACCTAATGACATCATCTATCAGGTGGCATCCATAAGCCATAAATGCATAAAATATCTGAATTATGGGTACTCATGCCTAATTAATGCCCCTTCCTCCCAAATAATTATGAGGCTATTTATGAATTTAATTTCAAATATTAGATTAATCCATAGCTACACATCTCAATCTTGAGATGGATGGTCATGGTTGATCTTACACCATTTCTAGAATCTATAATTAAGAGGGCATAGAACACCATTTCTTAAGCTATTTTATTGTAAACTTATAATACCAAAATCTCTTCACAAGTCATTTATGTTTTGATTATTGTGTTATTTACATTTGGGTAAGCTTCATTTGATAGACCAATTTGGATATTTGTTCTATTTATTCTAGGTTATGCATAGATCTCTTGAGGCAATGGAGGAGAAAAGAATCCATTATTGACAAAGACTAGAGCTCTAGATCAAGGGGAGAACACACTTGGATCCACTCTTGGGTGATGGAATCTATTTGGGAAGGTAAATATTATTTTTTTCTATCAAATTGACCTTTATTATCATTAAAAAATCCTACATGAATAGTTTAGCTTAAATTGTCATTTATTATGCATTATTTTGTGAGTTTTCATGACTAATGCTTGAATTTATCCTCTTTGAAATCCATCCTACAGAAGAATGAATATTCAAGAAACAAGGAGATGGTATCTCTTGTAAATGGTAAAAATGCATGCTATAAAAGATAGAAATTCTACCTAAAGCTACCGAGGAATTGAAAGAGAACAAATATATGGGTGATGAGAAGCTTAGGCTGATCTCCATTAATGTAGATGAAATCCATTGCATATTATACAAAGAATATGGGATCAATACTCATAAAATAGATGAATTGAAATCCCAATTTTGAAAAATAGTCAAGAAAGATCTTCTTGATGAGGGTAAATTCAACAAAGCCTCAATGAAAACCCTTAGTGAAATTCACATTTACCTTGAATAGTTGGACACCCAACTAGAAGATTTGTCTCAATTTAACTCCATGCTAACATTCATTACTCAAAGATGGAACACACACTATTGTGATGTGGTAGTTCCAAAAAACAATGAAGATCTGGAAGTAGTTAAGAGATTTAAAAAATTCAAATCTACACGTGAGAAGGAGCATGTAAAAAAATACTCAGTTATTATTGATGCATCTTCCATACCTTTCAATTCATTGTAAACTTTATAGTAAAATCTATAGTTTTTCTTTTCCATTTTTGTCTAACTTATTTTTAGGAAATTCATATTTTCATTTTTGTAAAATTGAAAATGATAAATTATAGAATAGGATGAAAAATAGAATGTGAAATATCATTTTAAAAATGTGAAAAGTCGGTCCATTCCCTTTATTATCAATACACGATATGGCAATTGAAATAGGGGCCTTTTGATGTCCACAATTTTTGAATCTTGAATAAGCAGAAGGAAACTTTGTGGTATATCTTTATCTAAGAACCAAAAATTAGTTGAAATTTGTGTTTGGTTACATTTTTAATGGGTATATATTTTTATTTTATTAAATCATTTCTTATTTTTCCAAGAATAAACTGTGTTTGATCTCCTAAAGTAAATTTCTCCATTTTGTTTACTTCATAACATAAGTAGATGAAATCTCCATTTTCTCATTCTCTCATGACTCTTCGTATTCTTATTTATTATTTTTATTTTTAGTTGAATGTTGTTCCTGTAAAACCCCTTTTTATTCAAATTGTGAATATTGTACATAATTAGGTTAGTTTTTATACTTTTAATAAAGGGAACCTCCCCTCATAATAGAGCAGAGACTTTTCATCTCATAGACTATTGTGAAATTGTAATTTGTTATGAGGTAACAAATATTTTACCAATAAGTTCAAACATTTATTTTATGATATATCAAAATAATTTTATGTACCTTTAAAATTTGAGCACTTCTCCCCACTCTTTCTATTACCTTTTTCTTTTGAATGGAGTCACACAGTTAAGACATTGCTAGTTTTATTATTTTTGATAACATTTTGCCTCCTTGCCTTTGATATCATATTTTCCACTATAACTTCTAACTTCAATGTTGATGTATTACTGGTGATTACCATCATCAAATTATCTAATTTTAGAAAAGGGCACAAAAACATGATGGACCTTTCTTCATCATCCATCTATGCATGCCAATTTGCTTACCATAGTTTTAAAGGCATTTAGATGTTATATAATTGATATATCATCATTATTTCACAATGATTACTACTTATTCATAATAAAATTTTGTCTATTATCATCTTGTCCTAGTATAATGTAGACCACTTGTTTCAGTTAATATATTCAAAAAAATTTAATGTGACAAACATAGGCTAATAGAGCTTTACGCTTTCATATCAACTTTCTCCAACTCTTTCTATTTCATTCTAGTTGGTGTAGTGTTTACTATGTCAATCCAATTATCTAAATACACCAAGAGATTTTCCATATTTAATTACAAAATTCAAAGTTTTGACCATTGCTTTTCAATTTCCAATCTAGTGCTTCTAGTCATTTACATTTCAGAAGATTCTCTCACTAAACTCCCACTACAAAACCATTTGTCACAAGATATCAAAACAAATACAAAGCTTATAACCAAGATCTGATACCAAATGATAGGAATAGACTCTACTATGATAAACAAACATAGAGGATATATTTTATAATGTGAATCATACACAAGAAGAGAGAGTGATAAACAAAAAATAAATTTATGATGGGAAAACCTATCTAATTAAAAAACAAAGCACAATAACCTACTTGAATTATAACATAAATAATACATCTTAAAATACTATGATCAAGTTACAAGGTTTTGTATTTTTCATATATAACTTTACTATATATTACAATACACACTCTTAACCATGTGTATTCAAAATAAACAAAATTTCTTACACATATATTATGCAACTATAATATCACTATTCCTTGGAAGAAATTTGTCTTATAACCCCAGTTATAATAAATGCAATTGTCAGGCCCCATTTCAAAATTTTAGGGTAGGAAACCCATTTTTAATGGAAAATAATTGTTGCCAATAGGTTTGGCAATTTTAGTCTTATTGTGAAATGTTTCTACATCCAAATGAAATTGTTTGATATTTCCTAGGTCTTAATACTATCAACGACAAGTAGTTTGAGTAGTTTCAGTAGAATGATATCATCTTACTTTTATATTTTACATGAAAATCATGAGAACTCCAAAATTTAAAGTTATTCATAAAATTCTAATCCATGCATTTTGGCCACCATAATCTTGATATAGAAACATATAGTATTAACCAAATGTTAAAAAAAGAGGATAATATTAAGAAACTCATTTATACTATTGTATTTTACATAAAAAACTACACAACAAACCCAAATCGCATAATTAACCTACATTTTCCCAATAAAATCTCCATGCAAAACTGCACAACCAACCCAACTTGTAAAATCAACCTACATAACCACATACTGACACAAAACATCTTGTGTAACACCAAATGTGTGCAAAATTACTATTTCACAAATTCATACATGTTTTTAAATTTACACACAATGTCACACATGTTAAATTTTTTTCATAAGGGATCACACACTGATACTTCAACATATTTTTGGAAATCGTGCCTATCTCCTTCTTGTGCTAGGAGAACTTATTAAAATTATTTCCCCATTCAATGAATCCATAACATTTTCCTTTATGTCCACCTTATCTACATATACCCTTAATTTTTCCAAAACTTCCCTTACAAAATTATATCATATATCAATGTACTTTTTCCAAGAATGATATTCAAGGTTCTTTTCCATACAAATTATGCTTTGACTATCAAAACTTTTCTTTACCACTTCTTCCTTGAACACGATAGTAGATAATGAAATTTAAAGACACATAATTTCATTTATTTCATGATTAAATGTGATGTATTCATCCTTGATTTTAGATATGGCCACACTTTCTAGTTGTTTTCTTATCCAAATTGAAGACATAAACACTAGTAAACCTACGATAATCAAGATATGTAGCCTTATCTAAATACTTAAAACCCTATAGATAAATTGTTTTTCTCACTTTGAAAATGGTAAATTGAAAATGAGTATAGAAATTTTAAATTTCATGATAGGATTTGTCTCATATGGTATACAATTTATTATAGGTGACGTAGTGGAAGCTAAATTGTAGGTTGCTTAAGGCTTGATTTTTGGTGCATTATATTGTATCTAGTTGGAAATAACCATTTTGAGAGTCCTTGAAATTATTTTTGGGATGGAAATTAAATTTTATGTTTTCTCCTCTACCACCAAAATTAAGGAAGAAACAATACATAATAAAAATAAGATGAAGCAATTTGTCATCTACAACACCACCACTAGATTGTCTGGGCAACAAAACAAAGATACTTTAATGTAGAGTAGAGCAGATATAAATATATTTAAATGTGGTTGGAAAATTCATCATTGGGATCAGTTGTAAAATTTACATGTTTCATTTGTCCACACCAAAATTATCATAAATATGAGATGCATAACAATCAATTTTGCATCCACCTACATTTTTGATGTGAGAGTGTTGGAATTTTTAAGTCATGTATGCTTTATTTTATATATATATATATATATATATATATATATATATATATATATATATATATATATATATATATATATATATATATTTTAAATGTGAGTTCATTAGGTTAGGTGAGTTGATATTATAACTCAAAATAATAGTATCAAATCTTTCCCAATTAATTCAAACCCTTTATATATTTTTTTAATGAGATAAGATAAAGATACATACATACATACATACATACATACATACATACATATATATATATATATATATATATATATGTATATATATATGTATATATATATGTATATATATATGTATATATATATGTATATGTATGTATATATATATATATATGTATATATATATATATATATGTATATATATATATATATATATGTATATATATATATATATATATATATATATATATATATATATGTATATATATATATATATATATATATATATGTTCATGAAAGACTCATGGGATTAAAAAAATACATAATAGGGAGTGAAAGAGTAACTTGTAAAATCCCAAAAATTAAAAATAGTATGAAAAAAATAAAACACGTGCAATAATAAATCATGTTCTTTGATGACACACTAATATCACCATTTCTACAAAGCTATTATGCACTTGCTTCCTTCTTTGTCTTGAAGAAGAAACAAGGTGAAAAAATAAGTAATCCTCTTGACATAGATCATTATATAAGTAAATTATTTAACAAAATGTTGGATAAGATCAAACATATATCGAAATAAGATAGAATCTCTAATCCTTGTAAGCCATGGAGGTCTAGAGAGAGTTATAAGAGATTTTAAAGAGGAAAAATAATCACCACCTAATTTCATAGTAAGGAGAACATGTAAATACAAAATAATCTCAATTTTAAGTTCCAAAGAATACATCTAACAAATACAATGTACCTGAGGAATATGAGGATTTGTTTCAATGCATAGGTGATGTAAATAAACTCTAAATTGTGCCGATGAAACCCTTAAATTTCAAGAAAATTAGAGTCAAGAGTATATTGGAGGCTAGATGAGCCCATCCTCAAACTGAAGATGTGTATTTTAGTATTGTTGAAGCTTTGAATAAAGAGACTCACAAGGATCTATCCATTTGTATAAAATGTAGGATTTATATATCTCATCTAAGGTACCCCATTTTATCTTAATTTTAGATACATTTGGTGAATCAATTAGAAAATTATGTGGGATTTTATCAATGTAAATATCTATAAGGCCCATTAGAGAAAAATCCATATCCTACCACCAAGATTTGATCCCATGTTGTGATAGTTGCATAGAAGATTTGAATGCTTTAGATGGGTTCCTAAATAAATCAACCAAAGAGTTTGTCATCTATCTAACTCTATGTGTCTTTTTTCCCATTGTTGGGAATATAATTTTCTATGATAAGAAAACAAATAGGATAGTTTCACTACTATAAACATAATATAATCTACTGATCAAGTTTCAAGGCTATGAAACCTTCATATAACATTTCATTGTATGTTACAATGCACACAGTTGACCTTGTGTATTCAAAATTAGATATCATTTCTTACACATATCTTATGTAACTTTAATCTCAATAATCTTTAGAATAAAAATGTCTTATAACAAAAACTTCATTTACAACATCCACATTGTATAATAATTTTCATGCTCCAACTATTATGCCAAGTGAATAATGTGTAACACTCCATAATATATTCATGTTAAAGCATCACCAAGACATTTATAACACCTATTAAATCCAAAAGATACTATTATAAAAGTGTTTTGAATGATTTTAGATAACCTTTCATTTATCTTTACGTTGCATATTTCCTTATAGCACCTTATTACAATGAAACTACTAAGTATGACTTCACAATATTATGGAGTGTGACTAAAATTATGTAGGGTACGATGATAAATAGTTCCATTATTATCACATGATATTAACCTTATGTAATTTCCAAAGATAATATCCACACAAGACTTCAAAACCAAACCAACTTGCACAACTAAGTACTTGTGAAAACCACCTTGCACAATGCTAAAAACTATTGTAAGTATTCATGCAAATTTGATTCATTTCCCAAAAATAATCCCACTCATTGAATAATTTACATAACGAAGCACACACTCATCCTTAAATAACTTATGGAAATCATGCTCATATCCTTCCTAAACTAGGATAAATTCTCAATATTATTCAATGAATCAACAACATTTTCCTTTGTGCCCACCTTCTCTATAGATACCTTTTTCTTTTCCACAATTTCCATCATAAAATTATATCATACATAAATTTTTTGTGTTAGAGAATTATATTTAAGGTTATTTTATATACAAACTATACTTTGACTATCACAAATTATCTTTATCACTTCCTTATAGAACCCAAAATTAGAACATAACCTTTGAAACCACATAACTTCCTTGATTACATGAGTAAATTGATGTATTCAACCCTAGTGGTTGATATGGCCACACTGGGCTATTGTTTTCTCATCCAACTTACCAATCTATAAAATAAATTGAATACATAAGCATTGTTAGAATTATAATACTTAAGGTCTCTAGCACAATTAGAATCCACAAATCCCTTTAGACTCAAAGTCATCCTTCCATAAGATATGTCTTGATAGTAGATAGCATGATCATACATTCCTCTAAGATATCAAAATATAGTATTCATTTATTCCATTATCCATTCCAAAATTAGACATGAATATACTTATTACTCCCACTACTTATACAATGTTAGGTATTGTAAAAAACATTATGTACATCAACCTCCCCACTGCACGCACATAGATACCCTGAGACATGTCTTCCAAGTCATGATTTTTTATAATTTGTAAAATTGATAGATTATTATTAATTATGAAAAGGTGTACATTGTTTTTATGTCTTTATTTCATATCCTTTAGAATACTATCTCAAAGTATTTCCTTAGGTCTAGCTAGAGCTTCTTGTTTTCACGATCCAGTTTGAATTCCATGCCCAAGATAAATCTTTTATCACAAAGATATTTCATGTTGATCTACATATAAAATTTGGACTTCACCTACTTAATCATTCCCATGCCATTTATGATCAATAATATGTCATTCACATATAGGAATGATGAAAATTGACCACCCTATTCCTTCAAATAGAAACAAGGTTCAACATTTATATGCACATGCCAAAATCCTACCACATAAATATCTAAATGATGATTCTACATTATAGGTGATTGTTTCAAGACATATAAAGACTTATTTAGTCTATGAACCAAGTTTTCTCTCCCCTTTACATTAAAGCCATCAAGTTGTTAAATGTAGATTTAGTTTTCAAGCTTCCCATGCAGTAAATTTTTATTTAACTTAATATGTTATATCTATAGATTGAATGAAAAAATATTACACCATATAATCCTAATTGAAGTCCATTTTACAACCTAGATAATAAGTTTCACCAAATTCAATTCCCTCCACCCAAGAAAATCCTTTTTCCACCAAGAGAGCCTTGTACCTCTCCGAATTTCCTTACACTTTATGCTTCCTTTTGAAATCCTACTTATGTCCTTTAGGGTTTTTTTGTAGAAGGTATCTTCACCTAATCCCAAGTCTTATTCTTGTCTAGAGACTCTATCTCCTCCTTCAGATTCTTCTACCAATACTTAATCTCTAATAATCTTAAAGCTTCATTTACTGTGTTAGGTTCATCACTATAATTCATTAATAAAATATATGCAAAATGAAATTCCAATGGATTATACATTTCACAAATTTTGTGTACTCCACTCTAATTTCCTTATAATTTGAGTTACAAGATCATCTTCTACTTCATCTTTTGATTATTTATCTATCACTCCATACATAGATACATGATTTTTAGCATCTATATCAACCTTCACATTTTTTATTCATCTTTTAGATGATTATTTTATTCTTTGTGTATGACCCTTATAGACCTCCATGAAGACTACATTCTAGCTATAGAATGCCTTTTTGGTCTTAGGATTCCATAGCTTGTAGCCTTTGATGTCATCCCTATACCTAATGGAGATGCACTTTACAAGCTTAAAGTTAAGTTTAATTTTATATTCTTGTGGGATATGAGAGTATGGTTTACAGTAAAAACTACATTGATTTTTCAAGCATGGCTTCTTATCAGTCCACACTTATTGTAAAATCTTGTTAACTTGTACTCATGTATGGGATTAAGTGACTAGGTAACAAGCATTACCTATTTCTTCAACCCAAAACATATTCTCTCAATGTGTAAAATTCAACATAATCTAGGCCTTATCAATTATGATCCTATTCATTTGATATTTAAATCCATTTTTATATGGAGCGTATGGAGTTTTATTTTATCTTTGAATATCATTATACATGCAAAAGTATTCAAAATTATTAGAGAATAAATCACCCAAATTATCTATGTGCAATAGATTGATATTATTTATTATCTCGTTCTCCATAAGAGATATAAAATTATTTATTTTATTAAGTAAATATGAAATGTATTTAGGTATTGTGAGTGTAACCATCTATTCGAGTCACATAGAAAAGAGACATTTTTAGTGATGGGACATCATCTAATCCAAATACATCATTGTGAATCACTTGGCCATGTAACACTTTTGGGGAACTTTAATTGACTCTTATTTTATTAGATCTAATGCCTATATAATTTTAATTCAAATATAAAATTATCCATCCATGTTTCCATATTCTAAGTCTACAAATTCTAGCTCTACAACATGCACATACATTTCTGGCTAGTATGGCCTAACCTCTTATTTTAGCTCATTATTTCCTCAACTAGAAGTAATAAACACATTTTTTATTCAACATTGGGGCTATGAAAAAGTGACATTTTAAATGCATTTCTTACCATTTCCACATATAAATTAAAAAGAGTACATGTTCACAAGCCTCTTACTATCACCATGGATCTATGTTCCATTTTTCATCCATCTCTACTAAATGATATCTAGACATCAACATAATTCATCTTGACCTTATATATAGCATTCCTAACAAGGCTATAAGTTTTGTGTAATTGTAGTAAGGGATTTCTAGTGAAGGACAAACATTCATGTCATGTTACTTGGAATTACACTTAAACAAAGATACACATATTTAGACATCATACACAAACATGGACACACCATGTCTATTCTATACTAATTTGATGTAATTAGACACTATTATAAATCACAATTACTGATATGATTAGTTAGGGCTAAACATGAAGGAATAAAACAATATACAATCCCATTCTAGAGTGGGTTAGATATATCCCTATTTTCTTGCTTGGAGAGTTCACTTCTCTTATTCTCTAATCCTTAATTTTCAACTCTCATAATATGTTAGATAAATTCCACTAAATTTTCTTGAAATTTTTAGTGTCTTTTTATATTCCATTTATTCCCAAAAAATCTTAATAATCTAATGTTCTTTAGTCAAAACTGATACTTCCTTTTTATAGATTATGCGCTTGAAACCATTGATTTATGCACTCCAAAAGTTATGAAATAGCCACTATATGCATATCTATGTGGGTTAAAATTAATGGGGTAGTTTTGAAACTACCATTTACACTTGTGAAACCATTTCTTAGTGGACACCAATGGTTTCATCACTTTTCAATGTCTACCAACATATAGAGGCCATATTTTTATGTTGAAACAAGATGATCTATTTTTGATAACACAGATTTTCAAGGGGAATACAAATATTAAATAAAATTAAGGTTTAGGAAAGTATTTAATTCTAATTTACCTCTTCCCCACAACTTATCTATTTTATCCCTTTAATGGACATTACCACTGGATTGTATTGATGATTGAAAAACTCAACCAACTGAATTAGAAACATGTAGCTTCTTGAAATTGATCCTTTTATGCTTTAATTTATGAAATTTAATTTATTTAGTATTAATTATTCCCATGAAAATATTATCCATGTTGGATGCTAATTTTTTTTTTTTAAAAAAACTAAGAAAACACATAACTACCATACTTTTGTGTGATGCAATATTGACCTTCACCTTGGATGCTCCTGCATCAGACACCTAGGGTATTTAAAATGTCCATGAGTTCTTTCTCATGAATGTAATATGATTTAATCAATATATTTACACATTTTACAACTTTAGATGCATTCATCCAAGTTGCATATTCAACTGCTATATCATCACATTTGACCAAATACTCGTAGTACTCACAACCTTTTATATTCTTTTCAAATTGTATGTCTAGAATGGATGTTATCTCTTATTTTGTATTTTTTAGAAACTACTTATTCCAGTAAAACACTAAAACTCCCATGATTTATCCTACCCACTTGTTTTTTTCCACATATGTGTAAATATCAATTACAGTGAAGATAGGTGAAATACCTTAATCTACAAAGATTCAAGAGGAAACTATGGTTTGCCTATTTACATGTATATTAATTTTTTGCTCTTAAAATTTAAAATGTTTAATTTATATATGTTATTTTATATTTATTATCACATATGAACATTAATTATTGTATATCTACTATAGGTTGCATGGAGAAATTTGAACACTTGGAGCCTTCTCCCAAAGAAAATGTGTGTTTACACACTCATGTATGAAATATCTTTATCCTTTTTAATCTAGAATTTTTTTAATACTATAATAATTAGAAGATAATTTTTAAACACTAAAATATGGTATTATAAACTTTAAAAATTCATTCTTAACCTATTTGTATTTTACATGAATTGTGCATATATTTGTCAAATTTTCACACACTTCTCTCCTATCAATTTACCTTTTGTGGGTCTGACCTTCAAAATATGCCATCAGTCACCTAAAAAATTCAGAATTTTTTGCCTAATCTATTTATCCTTATAAAAATGTCTCATGATCATCATATCATTTTTCCTCTTTCCTAGATATCTTTGTTATACACACAAATGCCTCCATTCCTCATCTACTATATCTATTCATGTGCCATTGAACATTTTAAAAATTAAAATCATATATATGGGTGAGTACATAAATTTAACATGATATTAGAATGAGAAGGTATCTAAAAGATCAACTGTTTATATAATTCAATCCTAAGATTATTCCCTACATAAAATTAATCTAGCACTTATCAAGAAAACATCTATTATCCACTTGCACATTGAGAGGAACATGTCTAAAATATCTCAAATCATAAAATAGTCATAAGGAATAGGGCTTATCTAATTTTAAAGCATCCAAGACAATTCAAGTACCCATTTTCAAGTGTCATATTCTAGATCACATAATTACATCATTGCATACACACCTCTAATTAGGAGAACTTCATGTGGTTTGAGCCCTCCTTAGAGTGATGAAACATGGGAAATGATTAAAAATTTAATAGGGAGTGTTTGAGTTCATCTCAATCCCATTTCATTTCCATTTAACAAACCCAAACCTAGTGCAAAATTAGAACTAGGGTTCAAAGTGAAGGAGATAGGTTTCCTAGACTTGTGCACATAGAGAGCTATTGATATCACATATGAATATGATTTTAAATTATTTAGAGTGATCTGTGACAAAATAGTGAGGCATAATTGACATAGATACATCTAGAAGAGGATATACATCTAAATCTAGCATAGGCATCCATAAGTTGACAGACTTGTCTAAGAATAGCTAGACCTTTAGTTTTATGATTCGAGTGAGTCTTGATCCATTTCTATCCCTTCATATCACTTGATCATTATCTTAGACCTACATTAATTGGAAACAAACTCAACATAGTATCCATTTGTATAATTATATTTATATAAAGTGCAATAATTCAAGTATGCTATGCTATATCATTCATTTTTTATTAATTTAGACACATCTTAAGTAATCTAAATTTATCCTAGAGTTTTACCTTATAAGATCAAATCAAATGAATAATAAGGTAAAATAATCTATTTATTTTTGTTTTCAGATCTACTATTTTCCTTTTTATATATATTGAGTTTCAATCATAAATATTAATGTCCCACTACAAATACCCAATCTTATGCTCTCACCATGCCTTTCTGGGATCTTGGTTGATCAAAACCTAGCCAACATAGTGGGGTACTAAAGGTTTAATCTCTTATTTTTATATAAATACACTACATTAGAAATAATGTTCTATAAGTTTTAAAACACATATAATGTTATCACTAATATAAAATCTAACTCATTTTTTTGGTGAAGGGAGGGTAAACCCACAATACCCAAGCTTTAAAATAAAGCTTCCATGTACATTATGGTTTATGAAAATCAACAAGGTTTTTATTTTATTTTTGTGAATAGGAATCCATTGGCTATTTGGTTATAGTGGTGCAATATTAAGTGGTTATCCCTAGGAAGTTACTCTATACATACCTTATAGATGGTATATTGTGGCTATGGGTATGGTGGAACCCTCCATAGTCAATGCCCCTTCGACGTGTTCACTATTTATGACTATGATTTATATATTAGAGAGCCTGCATATCATATACATGAACTACTAATTTCAAAAAAATATTGGTTATATTTGAAAGACCTACATACAACTTTAATATTCTCTATTTGGTTTTAGTATTATTGTTTAGGGTTCACTTTTATAACAATAAAATGAAATGATAATACAAAGGACATATTTGGTAGAAAAGTGGTTTCTCTTAGATAACTTTATACTTGTGGAGAATATAAGAGTTTTTACTAAAAAAAATGTCCCAATAAGGACCCATTAAAACATTACACATATAATTAAAATATACATTTGAAAAATCCAAAATTAACTTGTGAAAAATATGATAGTTTTGACTAAAAAATGTCCCAATAAGGACCCATAAAAACATTAAACATATAATTAAGAAATGATTTTGAAAAATTCAAAAATAACACATGTTTGGGAGGAAACAAATACCATAGGGCTACTCCACCATTGTTATCCTTCTATCAAGATAATCATTTTAACATGTATATTTGAATATTCTTTTTAGATTTTTTTGCCTTTAGGCAAGTGTCCCATTTGATTTTTTCATTGAGCTAATTATTTTGACATATTGATCCATACACACTTAAAACAAATTGGGATATTTATTTTACCACAAGGTTTCTTTGCTAAAAATGGTATAAAAAAGGTAATCCTCACCAATTGCAACTACTTTAGCTAGAAAGGGTACATCTTAGATGTGATTATTAGTAAAGGTCTATATGATATTAAAATGGGTGAAAAACACTCTCCTACTAATGTGATAAAATAGATGAAATGAAAAAATTATTGTGATAAAGCTAGAGGTATCCTAGGTTAGTTACAAAATTATTGTGACAAAGCTATAGGTATCCTAGGACTCTCCATGCCCCAATACTCATTAAAAGGTGAGTGTGCTTAAGAGCTCAAGGTGTTTTCAACTCCATCATTTCATACCCAAAGTAATAACATGGCGTGTAATCCCTTTGTGAATTCCAACGGATGATTTATGGTTTAAGAAACAAGTGAAAAGAGATGAACTAACCATTGTGAATGGAATAAGGTTCATTTTTGGTGCAAAACATGGACAAATCTAGTGAAAATATAGTGTAAAAATAGTATAATATGAGTATGGTGTATACAACATGGATATTGACATAAATTTCCACTCCATCCATTAAACTAATGTAAAATTAAGCTATGGGGCAATCATGTACCATGCACATAACCCCAATAAGATGACTAGTGTATATAAATTTTGGAACTAAGTAAAAACATGTGATCTCTTGAGAAAAAACATGTGTAAATATATAAAACATGTCTTGCATGATGCCCCCAAACTGATAAAATTTGAGTATTATCCTAACAACTGTAACTAGGTGCCTATTACAAGCTATCATGTACTCTATGTGATAGTGAGTATGTTTGAAAAATGTTGTTTTATGTATACTAGGATAACAACACACTGTTTTGGACATGACCAACCTATTTCATTATCCAAATAAAGTACCATTATCTAAAACTAACTTTTGGATGTTTTTTGAGTATGGGCTATGATCAATTATGTATAACCTAAAAAAATTTATCTACGTATTGCATTATAAGATCTTTGTCTCTAAGACAAGCCACTATGTATGGCCCCTCTTCTGAGTTGAGTTGTGGAGATTACACAATAATTTAACTAAAAATAAAAATTTACGTTAGATATGTTATGTAAAATATTAAAATTGAGTATTAACATGACATCATCATATGTATATTGAGCTAAAAATTGTAATGTAGGATACATGTGGAAACAAGCATACATAGTGACATTATCAAGATAGATGTTAGTGGTGAATAACATAGATAAGTCATAAAACTAATTATGTAAACCTAAAATATATCAACTTAAGGATTGATGTATAATATTTATCATGACATAAATAATGAGGAATATGGATGATGTCCATTATGGCATCAAAAACTGAGCAAACAAAGAAGTCAAGTGTCATGTCCATGACATGCACAAATAAAGAGTACATGCAAAAGACACAAATTCACAATAGAATGCCAAGGGATGACACACAAGGGACATATTAAAATGTCACTCACTCATACATATATACATATCAATAGGCTTAAATCACTATGCATAAACATGTTCAAATGTTCACAAGCCAAAGTGGAGAATACATGTAAGGCATGGAAAAAGAAAGAAAACATGAAAAACATGTATAAATATGTGTATTTGATCAACATTGGTAATTTTTATCATTATTATATTCATTAAATTAAGTATCTAATGACATAGTATTATGAATGTAAGTGAGAAATATTGATATGTTTGGTGCGAATGTAAATAACTAAGATATGAACTATAAGTGATAGCCAAAAATTGATAGAACTAGTGGAAAAGGATGCCCCTAGTGAAATTGTTGAATTATAAGTAAGTTATAGGGTAATTTTGATTTATTTGAATCTAATAATTATTATCTTGTGTTCACTAGAATGATACTGACAAAATTAGACAACACTGTAGTGTTTTATTATCTAGGAAAAGTCATTTTGTCTATTTACAATTTCTAGGTCTAATTTAGTGATAACTTGAAACTATGTTTGTATAAGGAAACCTAAATTTTCTACATTCAATCATGTACAATTTTTAAATAATTTGTGATAAAAGTGGATATATAGAGAAATACTAATTATACTAACCAAAAAATAGCGCTGCAAATAACTACACAAATAATACATAGGTCTTGATTTTTTATTTTCTAGATTTCTTTTTTTTTTTGAATTTTTTATTATATGAAATATAATAAAAAGGAGATAAAGATACTAACTGATTAATCTTGCAAGGGACTCATATTAAATGGTTCCTTTGTCAAAGATAAGAATCATGACCTTTCACGAAGGGAAAGTGTCATATTGTTGTAACTGAGCTAGGCTTAATTTAGAATCTAAATATTAATTTTATTCTATATCATAACTACCACTACCCCACTAATGATATATAAAATTTTGTGAATTTTATTGATCATGATGAATCCTAGGTATTTTTGGGACCTATCATGCAGTGAAAGAACTCAGTGTTGGTGTATTATGTGAAACATACTTAGTACCTTGTAAGAATAATGTGGGATGTGTGGGTGTAAAGAGAGGTTATCTATAATATATGACATATATTTATTGAAGTGAAATTTCAAATATATGTCTCATTTTAAGGGTAGATACCTTTTTTTTCTTTTAAAAATTAGTAGATTGAGCCCTTTTAGGTGGCTCAACTACAATCTTGTGTATATGAACCATATTAGACTCCAGGAAGGGATATTCATATGAGACACCCTAAAATTTTATGACCTCATTAGCATAAATATAATTTAAACACATGTGAACTATATGAGCCATAGTGTGGATTTGTTGAATCCAAGGGTTCCCAAATAATATAACAAAGACCCTGACATTGGGTATTACTTAAACCTAGTAGCCACCTTTGCTAAAACAACCTATAATGGTAATGTAATCTCACAAATGCATATTTTAATGTGATCATTAAATCCTTTTACGACCATGGTGGTGGTAAGAAAATCTTAATATTTGTATCTAATATGATTAAGAAGTATGATTTTGCACATATTCACACTTGAACTATTATTAACCATGACATTTAGAATAAGAAGGTGTTCATTATGGCCTTGAATGAATAATGAATTCAAATCCAACTCATTATCTACTATTTTATGCATTATTAATGTGATGAGATGCTTATATGGCACTGAAGTATGATAGATATCGATGATGCCATTTAAGGGATGTTGTGCCTCTCTAGAATAATGGTATGAAACTGGAAGAGGGTGTGCATTATAGGTAGAATGCATTATTGATATGTATGATGTATCATTAATTATATGTGTAGGAAAAGGATCATTGAATATTTTCATTTCTTTAATTTTAATCAGCTATGCTTTTGAATTGTTTGTATGTGTGCCCACATCAATGATGTTTCCATCTATCAAATCCTAAATCTTGTGATTCAAACTGATACATCTATTAGTACTGTGGCCTAGTGCCTTATGTAACTTGAAAAATGCATTCTAATAAAAATATTTTGGAAGAGGTTTACTCATATCAACCTCTTTATTTTGAGGGAAAGATATGAGGTTGTATTCTAATAGTGTTTTGAGGATATTATATAGAGCTTATAGTATAATTTTAAACTGTATGCTAGGAGGATATGATACTATAATGCATAAAGTGGGATTTAAAACTTCATGTAATTTTTCCTTTTGATCATTCTTATTATTATTTGGTCTCGCCTTCTATAGTGGATTACTTTAAATATTTATAGTGGAATCTATATTAGTTGCATACTTAAAGTTGTTAATTTCCAATAACTGGACTTCCCTTTCTTTTACTATGTGGCACAAATATATGAAATGAGATAATTTATTAAACATCATGGACTTGTGGAGAGATGGGAAAAAATCTACTCAAAGATATCATGTAATTCTATATTTTCAATAGGACTTGTCATTTTGGATAGCATAGTATTTTACCTTAAGACATATTTAAAGATAGGTTCATTAGATTTCTATTTGAGTTGGACAATCTAAGAATATAAAATATTCTCACTAATATTAATTTAAAAATGTGTTAGAAACATAAAGACCAAGGGATTGAATTCATGGGCCAATTGATATAGTAAGCATAGAACCATTTTAAGTAATTTTATTTTAGAATCCTTAGATATAATATAGTCATAGCCTATCATTGGACACATAGTCCAAACATGTTATTTGGAAGGATCTCAATTGTTGTTCAGGGTCACCCTTTTTATCATATAGTGTAATCTTGGGTGCCACAAAATCTATAGGTAGAGGATATGTTGTTCCAATGGAGTATGTAATAAGGTATGATAATAAAAGGCTTGATTAGGTTTTGAATCATCTTGATCCAAAAGTAACACATTAGTTTGTATATATTGGATCTTGTGCATAAGAGATTTTACATCAAGATAAGAGGAATGTGTGTTAACCAAAGACGTTGTTCCCAATGATTGATTAGGAATTGGATAATTAATCTATTGAAGCCCTTGGGTCTCCCCCATAGTAAATGGTGGTACAAATTTACATCCATAGTATCTATTGGATTAGAAGTCTAAAAGGATTGGCATTCAAATGATTTCTTAATTTCTTCTCTAACTATTTTTATAAACACATATTGCATATCTTGATTATTTGAAATAATTCCTTGTAATCTATCTTTTATCTATGTCATAAAATTGGTTAACTTATTTTTCCATTATGATATTATCAAATGAATTTGGAAAATATTGAACTTGGGAACAAATTAATGTATTACTGTGTTTAAAATAGTTGAAAATGATATTCTTAACTTGGATGAAATGAGAAGTGAAAAAATGGAATTATTTTTAAAATAAATATTTTATCAAATATGAAAAATACTAAAACAATAATTGGAAATATAAAAAGCAATGATAAAAACCTTATAAACATCTATGGTTAGGGTTTTGAAACATTCTAAAAATAGACGGTTCACCAATATGTTTTATCAAATTTTTCATAAGTAGAGATTTAATTAGAAAAATTATAAAAACCATTATGTAAAATAAGAGTGCTATAGATATGAAATAAATGACACAAATTTAGTTTTAACTTACTATATTTACAAAAATCCTAAAAATTGAAGTGAAAGAAAGAGATAAATTAGTTGGAAAAAAATGTAGGACTAAAACTAAAAGTGTGAATCTAGTTGGAAAGTTTTGTGATGATGTTGTGAATCATGAATAATGTTTCACTTGATCTCTAAATAATATTACTAAAATTAGATAGAGCCATAATGCATTGTATTACTTAGTGTGTACTAACATCTTGTAGGGGTTTTTACTCTATGATTGACATGGCAAGTGTGCTTCCCATTTATAACCTATGTGACTATGTGGGATCTCTTGCGCTTTTATAAAAATAACTTTGTGTCATCTTATTCACTTGTAACCCTAGATCGATAATTAAAAAGGAATGAATTTGACAAAATAAAAAAGGAGTTAGTTTTTGAAGTTGTGATATACCTTAATAACCATTGTGTTGAGCATTGCCTACATATCAATAATCTGAGGAGGGATCAGACTCCATGTAGCTTTCACTAAAAAAATAGTTAAAACTAACTTAAACATGGATATTTACAATGATGTTATCTTAAAAAGATTAAAATAAATTAAAAATTCATACTTTAGGGAAAGGGTAGGGTTTGAAAATAATATCTAGATTACCACTTAGTTATATTTTACTAAAATGAAAACTACCTAAGATCTATTGAAAAATAATCTAGCATTTTCTGAATTTAGTATATACTCAAATTTAAACAAACACAAAATAAGAGTCTAATGATTAATAACTTTATGAATAAATTTTAGTAAGATAGTTCACTGTATAAAATAACATAACACATTTATCCACAAAAAAATAATAAATATTAAATTTTAGACAATATAGATACCAAAAATGAATATTTATAGCATCTCAGTCATCAATCAGGGATCTACACTTCAATTTTAAACCTCTCTATTGTTGAATGACTCGTATATTCCATCTCACTATGACTAAATTCTTACCTCATAGACTGATCCATATAATTATAATGAAAAAAAAATCCTTTACTGCACATAAATCTTAAATCCTAATAAAAATCATTCACTATTATTTTGAGATCCATCCCTATTTTCTATCCTTCTAGACACTACCGGCCACAGAGGGACACTACTGCCAATGGTAGTGTCTAGATCCTTATCTATTGTCCAATGGCTAAAAGTCATCCAAATTAAAAAATTATTGAAACTCATTAGTTAGCCTAATTGTCTTATTGAAACCTACCATGAGATATTTTCACAAGGTGTGATATAAATACAAGTCTAAGCCTTCTCATTCCTCATCTAGAAAATAAAAAGAAAACACCTACTAAAGCTAAACCAATAAACTACAAAAACATTTTTTTCTACCTTATTTATTCCTATTTTCATATCAATAATAGGAGGTGTCATATCATACGTATGAATCATTCAAAGAGCTACCCATGATTGTTATTTGTCAAATCACAAGATAGATCATTGCATGCATCTTTTTATAGTATATTTCACCCTTGTACACACTTTCCCACACATAAGAGAGAAATACATAAGTAGTAATCACTCATTTTAGTATTGGATAAATAAGAAATTCCCATTGATAGAGGTTTCTTTGGGGTAACTCCATACCATGAACCCACTAACCCATTTTTCAATAAACACATTTTAAGGGTGAAGAAGGCTAAAGATCTAGGGTTTGATCAATAAACAAAGAGGGAAAATATATATCTTAGATCTAAATACATCATAAAAATGGTGATATAAAACATTAAATAGTGATGTTGGTCACATCTATATACAATCATTATTATATATTGGACCCTTGTGTCACAATTAGACACTAGCATCAATAATAGTGTCTAGATGCAATGGTATTGTATGTTGCCACATAAATGTAAATTATAGAATCTGATAACTAATCTAGAATATTGATCATACATATATTACACTTATTCTCAATCCATATCTTTTTACACATAGTAAATTAAGTACCATTATTTCTTATTTATTGTAACTCAATAGTGGCACTGTACTAATTTTAGCAATCTTAGTTGTATAAATTTAAAATATTGTCTATATAAATTTTCTATTAATTACCCTAATATAGATTAGTTTATCACCCTTATGTTATATATATTTATCTATTCTTAACCCTATATCCCCTCACAATCCAAAATTTAGGGTTAAATATTTGGTGAACCTGACCCTTGTTTTTTGAACCTGACCCTTGGTCTCAAAACCCTAGTTTAACATAGGTTTTCTTGGTTTACTACTTCCCTAAATTTTGATTTCAAAATATTCAAAATGTAAAATTTAGAAATTTATTTTCATAAAATCATGGTGAATATGGATACATATATCATTTATTTCACTATATAGTACATAATGATAGTCATTATTTCTTATTCTAGATCAATCAAAGACACCATCCAAATAAATAATCAAATCCATCAATATAAAGAGTGTGTGTTAAAACAAAATCAAATGCCAATATCTCTTTACAACTATTTTTTAACAACATATAACCAATTTACAATGCCAACATGTTTTCTCCTAACCCTTTGTTCCCCCTAGAATTTATTCGAGTGACAACTGCTATCTCACTTCTATTACTCACACATAATTTATATTGGATTCCATGATACACATTGTCACTACAAAAGAGGTAAGGGTGACCATCCTATCCCACCACCTATTAATATATAACAGGGTCCTCCTAAAACTAAACTCATAATTAAAAGTAAATTATATGATATTATTGACTAATTGAACAATACACATGCTATTATTTCAATCCTAAAGATTATAAAACATTATAATATGTATAAGGATATCATATATGAAGCATTGCATGAAACAAAAATACCAAGTGATACAGAACCTGCTTACTTTGCATAAATTATACAAGATCTTAAAAATAATGCAAATCTAATTACCTTTGATCAAAAAGATTTACCATCAAAAGATATTATTAACCAATATTTGCCTTTATTTATACAATTTAATATGCATAAGAAGGGGATAAAAATGGTGCTAGTTGATAATGAATCTATTATAAATAATTGTTGCATATAATTCTTAGCCACCATAGGTATTAGCACCAATCTTCTTCAAAAATAAAATATTCATATAAAAGGATATGATAATTCATGCAAACCTCAAATTGGCCAAATCAGATTAGATGTGACATTGGGACTAAAAATGGTTCCAACTACATTATAAATCATTTATCAATCCTTGAATTATAACTTACTCTTGAGTAAACCTTAGATACACACAATGGAGGTTGTCCCATAGACATTATATTGATGTGTCAAATTAATAAATTATGGGATATTATTGACAATGTTGGCTGATAATTAATCTTTCAAATTTTTTCAAATGTAACATTTCAACATGTAAATGGTTCCTAAACTCATATCAACAAATCAATACATTCCAATTAAATACATACCAACTTATGATATGGGAGGATAAAAAAATAACTCATTTATCTCAAAGGTATTATAAGGCACTAATAAATAAAGTATACGTAGATACACATTTAGAACAAGAACCATTACTAAAGGATCCAATGATACCAAAACAAGAGGAAAATACAACATTTGAGCTTCCTTTATTTTTTAATATCAACTAGAAAGATGGAAAAGTTTTAGATTACTATGATAGTGATGATGAACTTCCTCCTATTATGACAAATGAACAATTGCAGAAAATAAATTTTGATCCAATTGAGCACCTTTCTAATAACCTATTCACACATATAGGTCTTTGGTACATACAAGTAAAATTCATCACTAGAGAATAAAAAAGCACATTCAAACAAGGGAAAGGCAAAATTAGTAGATGAACATGTAAATTCCTATTATTTAATCCATCCATCTTGGATATAAACATTGATTTAACCTTACAAGGGACAAATGTAGATACATCATGTGAATAATGTGGAGTCTTCTCTTAAGACTCGACAATAAATTTTACATATCATAGTAAAATAAGATGCTCTAAATATAATACTTTCTCTATTAATTGATCATAAGATGATATATTTACTTAATAATAGACACAGATCAAGAAACAAATGCATTCCTAAATAGTCAATCCCATTTCATAGGTGGATAATACTTGAGATAACATTGCACTAGAGACACCCAATGGATTCCATGGAATCTTCATCTACTCCTACATAACATACTTAGTTACCTAGAGAAAATAAACACATTCCAATTACATATAATCCAAATCAAAAAAAGAGAAAGCAATGATAGGTTCCGAAACCCCCTATTCCTTATATTGTTTGTTCATGACTATAAAGTCCTATTACACATACACATTATACTATAAATTCTATATATCTAGATATAACACCCATGCATGCTCCTTGGTAGTACTGCCAGTTTCACATATAATATTCAAATATTGGATTTACCTATGAGAATCCCTTAGATGGGATAATATGAACCTTCTTCCTATAAAATATTATGAAAAAAATTCAAAAATATAAGAACATTTGAATAATTCAAAAATACCAAAAATATTCAGCATTCATAGATTTTACTAGCGCCTTCACATCTATTTGTTTTTGTTTTATGTTAATAGATAACATATCATTTCATTTCCATGTACACCTATGTTTAATGCACCATTGAGTGTGATACAAGCATACTTAAATGCATGATAAATTCATTTCTAGATGTTGGACCTTTTCTTTACTCATGTCATATACTACATTGGGGGCATCTACTTCTTTGAGCATGATTCATACATCTTACACATCCTTTATGATAATTTCCAAATTATCATATTTGAACTTATATTTCTAATACATATCTATATCCATGCTCATATCTTTCATATTATACTTTATATGCTATACTAAATAATGTATTCTTCTAACACATATATACAGAGGCTAATATAATATGCTTATGTTGGTTTCTTATACATCATTTATTCACATTGTCACTTCCTTGAGTATATTTCATTATATTATATTTGAATATGTTCCTTGCTTATTGGTCCTTGTACCATTATATATAGATTGGACATTTTAATATGTCATTCCATGTGAATGGACATTTAAATACATCATTCATTTTGATTGTGCAACATTTAAACATGCCACTTTTTTGAGGTCTCTTTAGACCATTCCTTTGCATTAAAAGGAGTGATCTTGTGTGTTCGCTTGATTGTTGATTTGTTAAGATTATATTATTACTCTCTAGATATTACCATGATTTATATCATACATCTTAGGACTTGATGTGATAACATACTATGAACTTAATTGATAAATGTACTTTTCCATGGTATCCCTATATCCTACATGATTCATACACAAATTATATAACTATTTTATCCTTTTCAGGTAAGGTACCTAATAATTTGTGTTTCCATCACCTCAATATTGGTGGGGGGGGTGTATTTTAGTGGGGGCATGCCATAGAAGGCATGATCTCCAAATTATAACAATTTCCAAATGGTAATGGGGGCATGTCACAAAGGCATGACCCCCACACTTACACATTTTTATAATATTTATAGATTGCAGTGGTGGCATGTCATAATAACATAACCTCTGAACTTACTCAGTATCTCCATAATTTAGAGGTGTCATGTAAAAAATACATGACCTCCACACTTGCACAAACTCTAGTTTGGTTTCCTAATTTAGATATACACTTGGGTCAGAATTCTATACATTACATTGATTTTGCATAGTTTTTAAATAAATATTTGTTTAGATTTATCACACATTAAATACAACTTACACATATTACAAGTGCATATTCCATGCTATTACAACAAAAAATTTAAATTTTCTAATTATACTACTCATGAGGACACAGTGACTACACCAAGATGTACTATTATTGAGCCTTTTTTATTGTAGTAGTGTATTCATATCATAGGTTAAAGTTATTAAATAATTCAAATTTACTAGATTTGTGGATTAGAATGATTAAATCATCTAATATCACCATATTTATATGATGAGTTGATTAAATCACTCACCCTCACCAAATTATGTATATTCACACTTGAGTTGTGCAATTTAGATATAATGATCTCAATGGGCATGTCACAATATACTTACACTAGTTTTGGGGCATAATAACTTCCAATCTCCCTCTTCAAATCTCCAAGGTTCAAGTATGAACCTTATCTAGCTCTAATACTTCATAAGGAAGAATATTTATAAAGTCTAAGCAATAAGAGGAATCATGGTTGCATCGACACACATGTATTCCTTCCTTGCTCTCTTTATTTTTCAACATTTTAATTATTTCAAATTTCAAATTATATGCACTTATTTACACTATAACATGTTCTTATTCATATTTCATACACTAAAAAATAGTTAACATGTGATAAATCAAATTCAAGTGTATTATAGACACTTAAGTATGTAATTATTTATTATATCCTAATAATTTCATCCTTACACATTACTATATTAAAGGGGGGACAAATGTAGATACTAAAACTCAATACTTATAACATCTCAGTCTTGTGCATTTGATAAATATCAATCAAGGCTCTACTATTTAGTTATATACCTCCTATATTTTGAAAATCTCTCATTCTTCATCTCACTATGTCTAAATGCCTACCCCTTAGATTGATTCATATCATTTTGATGACCCAAGTCCCTTATACTACATAGAAAGCTTAAATCCTAATAGAAATCATTCATTGTTAGATTTAAATCCATACATATTTTTTATCCTTTTCAAAACTAATGACGATAGAGGGATACTACTATTGACGTTGGTGTCTATCTCCTTATCTCGCATCTAGTAGCCAAAATTCATCTAAATCAAAAAATTAATGAAACCCATGGGTCATCCCAATTATTTTATTTAACCCTATCATCAAATATTTTCAAAAAGTGTGTTATAAATACAAGTCTGATCATTTGTGTTCCTCATCTATCAAATACTAAGAAAACACCTATGAAATATAAATGAATCAGTTACATAAGCACTCTACTCTACACTATTCATCTATCTTTTCATATCAAGCATAGGAGTAGTCATATCAAAGGTCTGAGGCATTTAAATAATAACCCATGAGAGACAGTTTTTAAATTACAAGCTAGACCACTACATGCATCTTCATATAGTATATTTCACCCTTATGTGCACACTTTTTTACACATAAGAGAGAACTACATAAGTTTGAATCCCTCCTTGGAGTATTGGCTATGTAGGCAGCGCCCATTGACAAAGGGGTCTTTGTGGTAACTAAACACCATGAGCCCACTAACCCATTTTTTAGTAAACTCATTCTAAGGGTGAAGAGGGGTGAAGAGCTAAGATTTTATCAATCAATAAAGAGTGATAACATATATTGTAGATCTGAATACATCAATAAAAGAGTGACTAAAAACCTTAAAAAATGAAGTTGGTCACATCTAGATCCAATCATTATTTTGTACTGGACACCTGCAT
>JARHVA010005745.1:425000-432500 GCA_037957365.1 Torreya grandis | reverse complement strand
AGCTTGATATAATTGCTTCAGGTGTCAATATATTGGTATCATGGATAAACATAAGTAAAAATATGGACTCTAGGAACTCAATTTCTTCTCCCCATATTTGTGACATTACAATAGTAGTTCAAGCTATACATCAGATGTGCATCCTTGTCGTAATCAAATCACCTATCATGACATTATCATCCACCCTTGACAATATAAAACTACAAATAAAGGATGCCACCACCATATAAGTTTCACCCTTTGTAAGGGGTGCATGGCATGTAAATCCAAAATTTACCTTAACTCTTTATTTGTTGCACTAATAGGCCTTATAGGGTAAGATATCACCTAAAATAAATTATCATTATATTTCACCATCATTGCCCCATTCACCTTGAAATATTTATGTAGGTTTCAATATATTAGAATCATAAATGAATGGAAGTTAAAAGATAGACTATTGGACATCAATTTCTTGTTGTAACATCAATGGCATTGTGTTTTTGATTTGAGCTACATATGAGAAGTGGATCCCTACCAAAATCAAATGATATCTCATGAGATCCTCATCCACCCTTGACAATATAAAACATCCAACCAATATGTTGCTACGTTGCTTTGATATAACTGACACATATCATTCAACACTATTATTATATTGACGTGTCAACTTAAAATTTAATGTGGTTGTGTGTGTAGGTGTGAATTATATGGGATAATTGTTATCTATATGTCACCACAAAGAAATATCCCTATGTTCCAAATGGTAACATGTTTGCTGAAGCTAATATTATATTGTATTATTATATTATAAATAATACTATATTTTTATATGCCCTATATTATTATATATTGTATATAATACTATATTGTTATATGCCATCGCTAGTGTATGACATCTTGTGAAATACCTTTTCATTTCCCCTCACCATCACCTCATAGCTCAACTTGAAATATTTCACTATTTGCATGTTTTATATGGCTTTTCACTTTCTTTCAGGGGTATGAGTATGACATTTCCATATGCTATTAATCCTAATGTAATTGCTATGTGTCAATATATTGGTAATATAGGTGAATAAAATTTATAATATAAATTCTATGACATCAATGTCTTATCCCCACATCAATGGAAATGTGACACTAATTTAATCCGCACATCAAACATGGTGTTGTGTCATAATTAAATCAACAAAATCAATGTGAATATTTTTTTTCATAAAGTGAGATCCTATAAAGTGAGGGAGTGTAAATTGATATGACCGCTAACCCCATATTATTATTATTATAATAATAATAATAATAATAATAATAATAACAACAACAACAACAACAACAACAACAACAACAACAACAACAACAACAACAACAACAACAACAACAATAACAATAATAATAATATTGGATTAATCTTCATAAAGACCTAGGATTAGGCAACTAAGAATGTTATCCATTAAGTACTTATGTGGCAAGTAAGTTTGACACAAACACTCCACCTTAGTAATGCATTTAACATAGATATGTACATTATTGGAAACAGTTTATATTTGAATGTGCTAATGCTTAGTATAAAAAATGAGATAAATGTGTCAAGATTTAAGACATAACACAACTCTTAGTCCAACACATGGCATCCCAGATCCTTCTTCCTTTGCTGAAAGACTTCTCTAAATTTCTATATTTTATAGAATAAGAGATATACCACACAAAAATATTTGCTACTTTCTATTCTTTATACAATCTGGTACATATTTGAACCCATCCCAACAATTAATTCTATCCCAAACATATAGATAGTTGTAGAATGTGTAATTGGTAACATGATCATTGAAATTTATTCAATGGTGATGTTATCCACTTTGAAGATTAAGCTTTACCCAAATTGGAAGTTTGATAACATCCTTCATAGTTTTTTGGTAATCTTGAACTCTTTCATAGTTTGGGAGGCTCTCCATTGCTACATAGAAGTTAAAAAGGAAGCAGACTTCCTAGATAGTTAGGGGGTGGAACAAAATGTGGACATAAATATGAATAATGACATATCTTGTTTCCTTGGTTTGACCATCATTTTTATCTAATTTAAAGATCAAGAGTTTCTAAAATTTGAAGCTTGATAGTATTATTCATAGCTATTGGGTCCTCTTTAACTCTTTCACAATTAGGGAGGCTTGCCATTACTACTTGAAACCTAGCAAAGAAGCGCACTTCCTAGCTAGTTGTGGGGTGGAGAAAATTTTCAACATAAAGTGGAAAATGACATATATTTTTACCTTATTTTTATCATCATTTGGGATAAGGACCCACCCCTTATACCTTAGTTTCATTGGTTTTGTCCCTTATTTTTTATCATTTTACCTAATCCTTTGGCTTGAAAAGGTGTTTGGGTTTGATTTAGGATCTTTGCATTTTGTAATATTTATCTCTTAGTTGTGGTACTTATATTATAGTGGGAAATTATCCCTATAACCCTTATTTATATAATAATAATAATAATAATAATAATAATAATAATAATAATAATAATAATAATAATAATAATAATAGAAGATTAATCTTCATAAAGACCTAGGATTAGGCAAACAAGAATGTTATCCATTAAGTACTTATGTGGCAAGTAAGTTTGACACAAACACTCCACCTTAGTAATACATTTAACATAGATATGTACATTATTGGAAACAATTTATATTTGAATGTGCTAATGCTTAGTATAAAAAATGAGATAAATGTGTCAAGATTTAAGACATAACACAACTCTTAATCCAACACATGGCATCCCAGATCCTTCTTCCTTTGCTGAAAGACTTCTCTAAACTTGTATATTTTACAGAATAAGAGATCTACCACACAAAAATATCTACTACTTTCTATTCTTTATAAAATGTGACACATATTTGAACCCATCCCAACAATTAATTCTATCCCAAACATTTAGATAGTTGTAGAATGTGTAATTGGTAACATGATCATTGAAATTAATTCAATGGTGATGTTATCCACTTTGAAGATTAAGCTTTACCCAAATTGGAAGTTTGATAACATCCTTCATAGTTTTTGGGTAATCTTGAACTCTTTCATAGTTTGGGAGGCTCTCCATTGCTACATATAAGTTAAAAAGGAAGCAGACTTCCTAGATAGTTATGGGGTGGAACAAAATGTGGACGTAAATATGAACAATGACATATCTCGTTTCCTTGGTTTGACCATCATTGTTATCTAATTTAAAGATCAAGAGTTTCTAAAATTTGAAGTAGATAGTATTATTCATAGCTATTGGGTCCTCTTTAACTCTTTCACAATTAGGGAGGCTCGCCATTACTACTTGAAACCTAGCAAAGAAGTGCACTTCCTAGCTAGTTGTGGGGTGGAGAAAATTTTAAACATAAAGGTGGAAAATGACATATATTTTTACCTTATTTTTATCATCATTTGGGATAAGTACCCACCCCTTATACCTTAGTTTCATCGTTTTTGTCCCTTATTTTTGATCATTTTACCTAATCCTTTGGCTTGAAAAGGTGTTTGGGTTTGATTTAGGATCTTTGCATTTTGTAATATTTATCTCTTAGTTGTGGTACTTATATTACAGTGGAAAATTATCCTTATAACCCTTATTTATATTATTATAATAATAATAATAATAACAATAATAATAATAATATACAATATTTTATTATTATAATCATATATAGTATTATATATATATATATATAGTTTTTATATGTAATAAAAATATATATTACAAGAATATGACTTATTATTAATAATAATATATTTTATAAATATTATACCTAAATATATAATGATAATAATAATAACAAAAACAAAAATGATATGGGATTAATTTTGATGAAGACCTAAAATTAAGCAACTAAGGGCACTATCAATTAAGTACATTACTTAGAAGGTAAGTTTGACATCGATACTTCATGTTTGTAATAAATTTTATAAACCTTAACTACATGTCTTTACATGTAATGACTATGTCAAGTCATAAGAAGCTTTGAAATGCTCAACTTGTCAACAATTAAATTTTTTTTGGCCATGTATAGAGCCTTGTCAACAATATCAAACAATAGATACCATATATTAATAGTACCTATTGTATATTTAACAAAATTGACAAAATAGAATTGGATTAAAAATATGCTAAGATGAATATTGGATAAGGCCTTGCCATTATTATGTCTTATACATAATTATCAATTTAAATTTTCAAAATTTACATATTCCATAAGTTGAAATTGATGATTCTTGTAAAAATCAAAGCTTCATATATATTTTATAATATTTAAAAAAAATTCATGTTCAATCAAAATGATAGGTCGTATGAAAGTAAACCACATGTAAAATTCTTCCAAAAAGCAAATTAATAAATGTGAAACCAATTACCAAGTACAAATCACTAGATACTAAGGCAAAACAAATAAACAAACACCAAATCCAAAAATGACAATATTTTTTGGAGGATGGCTTAACACACATAGCTATATGTTTTTCCTTTTCCTTTTATTTTTAGTGCTCCTTTGGGAAGTGGAAATCAACTCATAGATGTACAATTATACATCAAATATTTTAAACATTGTCAACATACAATGTTTTTTAATTAAAGACAAACCATAAATTATTTCTTATACTTTGTTATAACATAATGTAATGTATTCTTTATGTGTATTTACATTTCTTTCCCATGCTTGAAAAATTTATCCATTGGGTTTCTACAATTGTTTTAGAATACATTAGTCATTAGTGAAATGTTAAATATCCATAATGTGGCTTTAGTAACTTATGCTAAGAGGAATATTTATAGTTCATTAGGTTTGAGACTTTCATTACAGTGATGAAGATTAATAGATCCCAAGAGCCCGTTGTGACATATCTAAAGTGATTTCTACTACCTCAAATTTTGTCTAATTTAATAGGTTATAAGGCTAAGATGAGTGCCACATGGCCTTATCATGGGCTACCTGAGCACAAAGTGACTAGCCCTCACTTTAGGAACTTTTTAGAGTGCATGATCCTATGGATCCATGATCGTGACCAGGGTCATTGTCTTAATGCCAAGTATTGGGTCACTAACCACATATGTTTTAATCCTTGCATAGATTGTCATTTTATTAATGGTGATAAATTTTTATCATATAGTGGTCATGTGAATATTAAAAAAATGCATAATTTGGGTGAATACTTAATTATAAAATATAATGTATGATGTGGAGATATAATAGTGTGGCTGATTATCTTAAAGTTATAATGTGAACAAAGTTAACTATTTAGAGACCAAATATTCACTCGAACATGGTGCCAAACTCTTTTGTGAATCCTATGAATCATCTCAAGCCATGTATATTATTAGATAATAATGTGAATAATTGGGCATTGGGTCACTATGTAATATAAATTAGATGGTGGGAAGCCATGTCAAGTAACCAATGGTGGCCATGCAATTATTAGATCCCAATGAATTTAACTTGAATGTGGTGATGAGTCCTTTGGTGAGTTCATTGATGATGAAATAAAATTAATATGACATGTGGACATATTATATTACATTATGTTTTGAGCACATGAACATTCACATATCCCTTGCCTTGAATGTAGTGTTATTAGAATAAATCAATTTCATGTAATTTGGCTTGGTCCATGGATGCGTGACATAATTAAATCAAGTTGGTAAATTGAGGTCAAATTTGAATGGAATATAAGGAAATATTTTATGAATAGTTATCATTGGGGTCATTGGAATTTATAGTGACTCTAATTCATAATGGTGGGGCTTGAAACTCTTGAGGTATCAATGGCCATTTTATTTCTTATAAATAATAGTGTGATCACCAAATTATCAATTAAGAATTAAAGTGGTGGACACATTTTCACAATAGATTTTTATTGAGGCCTTTGTGACTTGTAGAGACCTTATAATGTGACCCTTAGACATATATTTTATACATAGACTAATTGAGAATATTAGTAAAATGGGAAATGAAGCTATTGGAAATTGTTGTTAAGGCATAGGTCATGAGGGCCACATAAAAGTGTGATTGCGTTATAAAATGGAAGTGGCCATTTTGAAAATTTTACATAATTAAGAGAGACCTAGACCACATTAAATATAATAATGATAATATATATTTAAGTGGGAGTTAATAGGTAGCCACATGTTTGTTTTTTGCAGGGATTAAATAACTCCATGGATTCCATACAAAATATGTGAGTTTGATCCAAAAATAGTAGACCACATGTCCCATTTTCTTTGGCCATGAAATACACAGTGAGCAAGTAACCAGAATGAGCTCTGTGACTCTAATTTCATGGGATGATGTCATGTGTACATTTTGTATCCTCTATGAACCCTAGATTAAATTTGATAGGCTCCAATTGTCACTTTATGAATTTGAGGCCTTGTGATGTCACCATGTGGAAAATAAATATGCTTTGTGAACCCCACATTAAAATTTTCAACCATCATGACTATCACCACATTGAAAATTTGTGGCATATCATACAATTAGCTATCATTAATGAAATAAATAAATTTATCATATAGGGACCTTTCAAATTCAAATTGGTGCTAATGTGTAGGGATCACTGATGATAGATATAGGCCATAAACAATCTTCTATATCGATCACTATCACATTAAAGTTGAGAATAAATACAACAAAATTTCAAATCCAACACAATAAATGAAAATGGTGAGTACAGAATGTAGTAGGGAAAGAACAAATTAATAAATTTAGTTAAATCCACAATGATCATTTGATGTCTTCACATTAATAGTAGGACAAATTTTTATTTGTGTTGCCGAACATGAGGGTTTTATTATTCATATTTGTGAGCTAACTAGATAAAAAGTTTGCTCCTTAAAATTTTTATGGTAGATACACGCGCACACACACACACGCACGCATGCATGTATGTACGCACACGCACGCACGCATGCGCGCGCACACGCGCGCACACACACACACACACACACACACACACACACACACACACACACACACACACACACACACACACACACACACACACACACACACACACACACACACACACACACACACACACACACACACACACACACACACACACACACACACACACACACACACACACACACACACACACACATTAAAGTTATAAGAGAGTTTTTATCTTTTTAAGTGAAAGTTAATATGGATGATGATTGTCATAAAGAGGAGTATTCTTATGATCATTTCTTAGGGTACTTTAGTTACACAAATGCATTGTATTAGACTTTAAAGAGGCTCAAAGAGAGGGAAAGGCAAACATTCATGCCCTTCTGAGAGATTATTGTAAATTAGGTAATATTTAGGTGCCAATATGTGGATAAAATTAGAGTGGTATGATTTTAAAGTGATGGGATTCAGAAGATTAATTAGAGATGGTGTATTTGTGAAATTAGGCATCATTGCTCATGATTTTGTAGGGCCTAATTTTGTATTATTATTGGTATGTCCACATTTCTCTTAGCTTTCTATTAGATTGATTTTGAAG